>OY282642.1:126690713-126903213 GCA_958299015.1 Tetanocera ferruginea | reverse complement strand
AATTTATATGTTCATTAGCAATTTAGCTTCCTTCTGAAGTATGCAAAAACGATAGCGGAAACGGAACCGCTGTAAATTAACGCGGACAATTTAAAAAGCATTCGTTTTAAATAGTGCTTAAAAACAAAAAAAAAAAAACAAGTTAAAGCAAAGCAACTTTATAAAAATATATATTTTACTAAATTTCCACACACATATATATATTTTTTTTATTAAAACAGTCCAGTTAGTAACTCATTTAAAGTTAAACATCAGAAAAGTTAAAAAAAAAAAAGTTTAAATCACTGCTGCTTCTAAATTATCAACAAACAGAAACATTCCGCTAACTTGGCCAAGCTTTCGTTTTACTCGCGCTTTTAGTTTAAAACTTTCGCTGACCAAAACTTTGCAATTGGCTAAACTTTTTGTGTGCTCGTACTAGAACATACCAAAGCACAAGTAGTAGAAATAAGTAATGCAAAAATAAATCAGCAACAACAACATAACAACAACAATCTCATCAGAAGTAGTTAGTGCAAACAATAAATTGTTTTTGTTGTTGCTGACTAAACCTTAAAACACAGTAATCAGCTGTTAAACTTTGCTATGCTGCTGTTTATATATTAAAAACTTGCATTTTGTACAACGTTTTTCTTTCAGCATTTTTGTGTTTTCTACATTTATTATCATCCGGTTTCTTTTTGAAACGCTATTCTTGTTTCTTGAACACTTTTAAATTTTCCCGCAATTTCCATGAAAATTGCATTGCCTTTTCAATTATTTTATTTCCTCAGTATCCTTCGCTGTTTATGTTGTTGCTTTTGGACACCAACTACATTGCCATGCAAAAAAAATTCCTCAAGATTTTAAATTCATTTCTATGAAGGTAACTTCTGCGTCTTCTTCTTTAGTGCAAGTCTATAAATAGCTGAAATGTAAACAAAACTGGCAACAGAGTGTTGGGATGCACTTTAATGTCCTTCTTTTGCTTCGAGTTTTGCATATTAGATTTATTTATGTATTTGGTTTAAGTACAGCTAAACATTTTCTTGCATTTAAATTTCTTAAGAATTTTGTATGGTTTCAGTTAAAAAACTTCTTTTTCCGATATGTCTACTAAATATTTTTATGGTTATGAAAGCTTCAACAGCAGTAAAAATTATGCTGTCCTGGAGCTTAGAGTTGAATTAAAAATACCAGTTGAGGAAAATTTAATAACAAAAAGAAAACAAAAACAAATATAAGCCATAAACAAGCCATATAAGAGCAAGAGCAAGAGCAAGAGCAAGAGCAAGAGCAAGAGCAAGAGCAAGAGCAAGAGCAAGAGCAAGAGCAAGAGCAAGAGCAAGAGCAAGAGCAAAAGCAAAAGCAAAAAAAAAGTAAAATTAAAAGCAAAAGCAAAAAAGATCAAGAACAAGAACAAGACCAAGAACAAGAACAAGAACAAGAACAAGAACAAGAACAAGAACAAGAACAAGAACAAGAACAAGAACAAGAACAAGAACAAGAACAAGAACAAGAACAAGAACAAGAACAAGAACAAGAACAAGAACAAGAACAAGAACAAGAACAAGAACAAGAACAAGAACAAGAACAAGAACAAGAACAAGAACAAGAACAAGAACAAGAACAAGAACAAGAACAAGAACAAGAACAAGAACAAGAACAAGAACAAGAACAAGAACAAGAACAAGAACAAGAACAAGAACAAGAACAAGAACAAGAACAAGAACAAGAACAAGAACAAGAACAAGAACAAGAACAAGAACAAGAACAAGAACAAGAACAAGAACAAGAACAAGAACAAGAACAAGAACAAGAACAAGAACAAGAACAAGAACAAGAACAAGAACAAGAACAAGAACAAGAACAAGAACAAGAACAAGAACAAGAACAAGAACAAGAACAAGAACAAGAACAAGAACAAGAACAAGAACAAGAACAAGAACAAGAACAAGAACAAGAACAAGAACAAGAACAAGAACAAGAACAAGAACAAGAACAAGAACAAGAACAAGAACAAGAACAAGAACAAGAACAAGAACAAGAACAAGAACAAGAACAAGAACAAGAACAAGAACAAGAACAAGAACAAGAACAAGAACAAGAACAAGAACAAGAACAAGAACAAGAACAAGAACAAGAACAAGAACAAGAACAAGAACAAGAACAAGAACAAGAACAAGAACAAGAACAAGAACAAGAACAAGAACAAGAACATGAACAAGTTTTTCGCACTTTCTGACAAATGAAGTAAATGTGGGAAAAATTTACCTACAATAGTTTGGGTTGGGCTGAAGGGCCACACAGGACGAAACTACTAACCAAACACACATAGATTTAATTACAGAATAGCTTGCAGTCAACTTTTGAGTTGACCTTTTTCAAGTTCAAAAACGGTACAGATATTAACAAAAGTACTCATGCGATTTAAGGGAGCAGTTAATATATAGTTCGTTGTAGAAAAAGGTAAATAAATTAAAGTGTTGTTAATAAATTAATGAGAGAAAGAATTTCTGAAGAATCGAATACACCAGTAATGAGTTGGTGTAAATAAGCGATATCTGCAGAGCTCCTTCGCTTACTTAATGAATGCTTTCTTAATAGTTTTAAGCATTCCTCAAAAGGCGGAAGGCTTAGCATGTCAGTTCCACTTAAGCCCTAAGAACAAAAATTTCGGAAATATTTATTGGTTCCCATCTACCCATTAGGCCAACGTTATAATATTTTTCTGAATTTTTTTTAAATAATTCTAATGAGCACATAATGATAAAACTGCTAACTATTTTAGTGGTGGAGGGCAAAATTGACAGCTGAACAGCTGATTTCGTAGAAAAATACCCAAATCAGTAAATTACCTTTTACTCTTCATTAATAATGCGATACCGCCAAAGATGGTGTCGGTAAACAGGTAAGATAAGAAGCTAAATATTTATGTTGTGTTTTAATCCATTTTCTATATTTCCACTGCCGCTTTTACTAAACCATTCCCATCAAAATTATTGCGATATCTCTAACACCCAAATTTGAAGTGATTTTTTGAAAAACAGTGTTTTCGACCCATTAGGCGGAAATGGGTAAAAAGTTTTTTTTTGTTAAATTTTTAAAGCTTTGTTAAAGGTTTTTGGTGAAGAGATTTAAAAAATGGCAACTTTTTTATACCAAAACCAGTACAAGTATTAATATTAACTTTGTATAAAGGGTTGTTAGACACAGAATAAAGTGAGTAAAGAAATATCGAGACATAACCGCAAATAGATAACGCAAATAGATAAATACAGATAACCAACAAAACAATTATTTTAAAGGAGAATATTTCTTTTGATTATTTTCAACTTTAGCTTTTATTATACTTAAATAATTATATAATTTTACTAACCATTATTGTATATTAAAAGGTTATTGAGAATGAAATATATTATAAATTTCGATAAGAATATAAAATTATGCAAATTGCTGGTTACATCTTTTTTGTAGTTATGGCTCGATATATTCTTGATCAGCGCTACATCTTTAATCGATTTTCTCATGTCCGTCCGTACGTCTGTTGTTGTCCGCAAACACAGAATAAGCAATATTATATAATTGTATAAAACTTAGTATTAATGTTCAAATTAATCAAAGGATCTGCAGAATTAAATATTTTTGGAATCCTCACATCGACACGCCTACCTCCCGTTCAACCCCAAAATAGAAAACGCTATAAGTAAACTTATGCTTTATGTACAGGGCTAAAATTTATGTTCTTCTGACAAGCACTTCACTCGTAAAAATATGGGATTCATCCGCCCACAAACATGCTTACCTCCCATACAACCCATAATAGAAAAAAAAACACTACGCAGAGGTTTATATGTGAGCTACATAATCAAAACTTGGTATTTATAAATTCTTCATCAAAACTGAGATATTTACAAGTTTTGAGCTTTTTCCGCCTACAAACATGCATTCCTCTCATATGACCTGCAAAAGTGAAAACTCTATAAATAGGCTTATTAAGAGACTATATAAAGGGCTACGGATTTGAAACTTGGTATATATGTTACATCAACTCAAGACATCATAGTAAAGGGCTTCATCTGCTCATTTCCCAAACGACGTACTAATTGAAAATTTTGTTAAGAGATTTATATTAAAGCTACAATAATAAAACTCATTATGTGTGTATGTTACATTAAAACTAAAATTTATACATAAAATTGGTCTTCGTCCACCTTCGGACACGCCCACATTCCATTTTTCTAATATTATTATAAGACTTTCTGTACTTGATGTTTCTTAACCCTTTTGTTAACCTTGTCCATTGTGATGGACATGCATTTGAAATGAGTGCAAAAAAATGCAAACCATTATTTTTGATAAAGAATGCATTGTAAACCGTGCATTGATGTATTTTTTTCTCTTTTATAGTCTTTCATTCCGAAATTTGTGTTTATTACAATGGCATGTGCTGTTTCTTTGAGAGCATGTTGAGCAGAATCGAAAATAATCAAAGTAAGAGAACGTTTTTTTTAAACTTAACCTGAAAGGTCAGGGTATATTAACTTTGTGCAAACGTTTGTAACGCATAGAACGAAGCGAGTCCGGTATAGAAAAGTATATATATTCTTGATCAGGGTTACCTCGTGAGCCTCGTGTGTGTTGTCCGTAAACACAGGATAGGAAGAAGGAGCTGAGATAATTGGATGAAACTCGGTACACATAGTTACATGGGCCCAAGGATCTGCACTATGGAATAATTATAATTAACTTACAACAATAAAATTAAGTAGTACGTACTCTATATAAAAAAAAAGATGTCCTCGAATAATGGGTGTCATCCGCCCAAGTACACGTCCATCTCCCATACAACCCAAAAATTAAGAACTCCATATATAAGCTTCTGTTCAACCTACAGAAATAAAATTTGACGTATGTTTTTTTTTGAACAAAACAACGACTTTTTGAAAACTGGACGTCATCCGCCCACGGACACGCCTTCCTCCCAAACAAACTAAAAAAATTGAAAACTGCATAAATAAGCTTATGTTTCTCTTAGAGAGATGAAATTTGGTATGTATGTATCTTATACTAAAACTAAGGTGTGTTCAAAAATTGGGCGTAGTCCGTTAATGAACACGCTCACCGCCTATACAGCCCACAATATTACAAACACTATTTAAAAGTTGATATATGACCTCGAGAGATAAAACTAGGTATGGGGGAATTTCAGATCAAAACTGAGGTGTTTACAAAAAATAGGCACCATCTACTCACCGACACGCCCTCCTCCCATACAACCCACTATGGTAAAACCTCTATAAAGGGGTAAATATATGAGCTACAAAGACAAAACTTGGTGTGTTACATTATTGTATCAAAAATAAGATGTGTTCACAAAATGGGCGTCATCCGCCCATAAACACGCCCACCTCTCATACAACTCACAATATTAAAAACACTATTTAAAGGTTTATAGTTGACCTAAAGAGATAAAATTTAGTATGGCAGCAAGTCATATTACAACTAAAGTGTGCGGTTAAAATGGGCGCCATCTGCCCGCCAACACGCACGCTTACCATATTAACCAGATTAGTAAGTACTGTATTAATTCTTTAGGTATAAATATAACATGAATTTTGATAGGAAGTTATGTGTATTTGTTTGAGTTTTTTTAATATATATATATACATATCTGAGGATCTTTAGTGTATTCCACACGGTTACAAATTTTGGACTAGTTTTTAATCCGAACTTTGGTTTAAAGCAATTTTTAATCCTAAAAGTACTAATTTTTATTCCATATTTTAGTTTAATTTTTTTTTAATCCGAAAAAGTTTAAGTTTAAGACTATTTTTGGACTACAAATTTGTATAAAGGTAGTAATTTCAGGAAAACGTATTTATGTTATTTAATAGCTGAATTACAATGTTGCATTGGCACTGACAGCAGCTGTGTCAGTGGCAGCGGCAGTGATGAGCTGTTTCGTATTTTACTGCCTGCCAATTACAATCTAGCAGTGGTAGCGTCAGCTTCAAAATCAGTGAACATTGAATTTTTCTAAGTAGTTTAATTATTTGCATGTTGGCAGTGAATTTAGAAATAGGGCTTACCTCGGCAGTACTGCTAACTGCCACTGCTCCTATGTAAGTTTCACCATTGAACAACAGTATTCCTTAAATAACAGCTGATCAGTGCCACTGCCACTGACGCTGCCACTGCCGCATTGTAATTCAGGTATAAGATTGAAAACTACTACTACTACGAAATTTAAGCTAAATATAATTCTAAATGTTGTTAAAGCATCCGAAAGTTATTTTTAATAAAATGAAATAAATTGTTTATTAAAATCTGAACCAAAATATTATTTTACACATTATTACAGTAAACAGTGTTTAAACCTTGAGGATTAAATAGTAATCCCTTTTCGGATTACAATGTTTTAAACTTTTTTTGACTAAAATCTAATCCTTTTTGTATTATAATATTTTAAACTTTCTGTGGATTAACAATTATTCCTTTTTGGATTAAGAAATTTGAAACTTTTTGCGGATTAAAAATAAATCCTTTTTGGATTGAAAAATTTAAAACTTTTCATTGGATTAAAAAATAATCTTTTTTTGGTCGTGTCCTATATGTAATCCAAAAAAGTTTAAAAGTAAGTGCAAGATTTTTAACCGTGCATAGTCGGGCTAGACCGACTTAGACTTTCTTTACTTGTTTTCTTGTTATATTTATAAATAAGCTTATTTGTTTTTTTCTGTTTTGATGTTTTAGAAAATAAATGCAAAATAGCACTGAATGTCTATAAAAAAACATATTTGTTGATTTACTTGGAAACAAAATTATTTAAGAGCAATGTCCATTGTAAAGGAAATACTCAAAGTCCTACTTTCTTTTTGTTATTAATTTTTTATTAAATACTTCATTAAGAATGTATTTATCATAAATTTAGCCTTTCTAAATTTTTTTCATTATAATTTTTTAAAAGATTCTGAAAAGGTTAAAAATAGATTTTGAGATACCCAAAAACAGGTTTTTTTAATATTATTAGGTTGATCCTAAAATTGTAAAAATTAAACATTGTGGTGGCCGTGGCCCTGCGTGCTAAGTGTGTAGTATGCGAGCCAACGAATCTCGGCAGACCCGTGTGTTCGAATCACCATCTGACACATATAAGTTTTTCTATTGAAATTAATTTTAGTGATCGGCCGTCACCTCTCTGCAGACAATGGCAAACCACAGAGAGTAAACAATGCCTTGTTAAGTTTCTTGAGGACATGAACTTTAGCCATTCAGAGTCGGCTCAAATTATGTAGGTGCAGTTCTCGGTTAAAGCATTTTTGAAGATTTCAGACTTCTAGATATATCGTGTCACTAGATATTGAATGTTGCATGTATGTATGTAAGTCTGCATAATGCACGTTTTTTTAAATATTTTATTTTTGTATTTTTATTTCGCATTTTATGGCTAAAACTGCGTTCATGTTTTTAAAATTTATGAATTCATAATACATTTTTTTAATTTTAATTTTTTTTTTTTGCTCAATTCGCAACGTTGGGGTCGAAAGGTTTAAATAATAATTTAAAATTCAGAGAACAAAGTGAATAAGAAAGCACAAAAACAATAAACTCTATTTGGAATTACAGACAACTTTGTTTATTTACCGCTTGGATTGCATTTCATTCATTAACCACTGATTTGTGAACATAGTTAAAGCTTTGGCTTGAACTATCTAGCCAAAATAAGCTATATAAGTTTTAACCAAAATTCCAATGTGTACCTATTACAGCACAACCGTTCATCGTTTGCTTTGTTTTTGTACCGCAAACTTTCTTCATTAAAGTTTTAGAATATTTCTAATACTACCTAGTCGCAAACTTTATGAATGGAAAGACAAGCACGAAGGAATAACGTATGTATGTAAACAGCGCAGAGTAGAGAGAAAGATTAAGTAAGTCTTTCAGCAATGGTGAGGAAAAAGAGAATTATTTAGAAGTTGGATTTCTTTTTTACCCATTTAAAGTTAAGAACTTTATTTAAAGCATACCAACAAATAGTTTTATATTTTATATTCGGATCACCCTAAAAATATATGACATAAAAAGGTAGACAAAAGTTTTCATTTATGTATGTAGGCCAAAACTTTTTGTATCTATTGCTGTTTTAAACTATCTATAAACACAAAGAATAGGTTCATAAATAATAACTAAAACTTACTCAATGATTCATTTGTTGTTTCAAAATGAATACGATTCGTGTTGCTTAAAGCTAAATATATATATATAACATACATTTTAATTTGAAGATATTGCAATATAAATCAATTAATACGACACTTGCTGCAGACAGTTTTATGCAAGAATTTAAACGTAGAATTACAAAAAAGATTCCAAGTCTGGCAACTGCATAAATTAAAGAGTAAATTAGAAATAAATTTCTTGAAAATTGTGCAAGTTTTGAGTCAGACATGTTCCAATGTTTCTGTGTGCTTCTCAGTGCAAGTTTGATTATGTGGATTATGGCTGTCTGTCTGTATGTTTGACAGGAAATAGAAAACTCTTTGTCATTTGCTTAAAATCAAAATATTTCATTTTCATATTTGTTGTCAGAATAAGCCGACATTCAATTGGCAACAGGCAGCACAAAACAGCTTCTATCTTTACAACTACATTCGACATGAAGTCTTCATTTTGCAATTATTGTAGTTTGTTTTCAAAGTTTTTTCTAGTAATTTAAATTAACTTTAATGAAAATTGATTTTTTATGATTACACAATTAAAGAAATATTGTAATTCAAGTTGAAATGTGTAAGCTTGATAATAAAAAATAAAACTTCTATTAAAACTAAGTAACCTCGGATTTCATTCGTCGTTACTACTATGGTTAGAGAGCTACCTTGTTGGTCGAAGAGCAATATGTTCAGATTGGTATAAATGCGTCAAATACATTGAAAATTATTCAGGGTTTCCCAAGGTAGCTACCTAGGTCCCCTGTGGTTTGTTCTATTCATCAACGATCTTCCGAATTACGTATACTTTTCTGAGTGCCTGATGTATGCTGATAATGTTAAGATCTTTAGATGTGTGGACTCTCACGAAAATTTTCTATTGCTTCAACATGACATGGTTAGTCTTCAATTTTGGTGCAAGACCAATAAATTGCATCTTAATGTGTCTAAATGTTTTGTCATGTCTTTTTCTATGAAGAACCAACTTTTCGAAAGATCATATGCTATTCATTCGGTATTACTGGAGAGAGTCGAATTGAAGAAAGATTAAGGGGTTTTATTTGAACGAAATTTAAGTATGGCCAAACATTTTGATGCTATTAAATCAAAAGCGAATGCGATGTTGGGATTTCTATTGCGCAATACTAGGGAGTTCTCTGATCCTTTTACCATGAGAACCATTTTCTTTTCAATTGTCAGATCGGTTTTAGAATACAACTGTGTTGTCTGGGACCCTCAATATTCTATAAATATTAAAAGAAGGTGACCGTGGCATGCAGGTTAAGTGTGTTGTTTAGCATGCTAGGAGCTCGAGTTCGATACCCAGTCGCGGCGAAAAGTTTTTCAATAAAAAAATTTTTCTCATCGGTCACCAACTCTCTGCTGACAATGGCAAACCTCAGAGAGTAAATAATGCAATGTAAAGCTTCTTGAGAACATGATTTATAGCCGTTCGGAGTCGGCATAAAACATGTGAGTTCAATTCGCGGTAAGTTATGTCTAAACATTTCATAACATACACAACACAATTGATCATAAGTAGCTCGGTCAAAGTCCTTTCAAGGCAGTTATGACATTTGATAATTTTGAAGGGGAGTTTTTTTACTCATCTGAAAGTACTTTTTCGGATGTCTGAGTACCTTTGGCTAATCTTTATACAAATAGGCGTTAAAAACAATTTTCTCTCGTGTTTCTAAACCATTATTTATAATTGTTTTTTTTTAAAAGAATCAGAGTGCGGAGAAGAAGTGCACCAAATATTTTGTATCTTTATAAAAAGGCAAACAAAAAATTGGTCGAATTTCAACCCCAGATACTAATATTATTAAATAAGCTTTTTTTTTTTTTGGCTGAGGCACTAGGGGTGGGACAGTAATACATGGAGATCTTTAGTAACGGAATTTTGATATCCAGAAACCTTAAATTTTTTCCCTCGAAATTTTTCAAGAACATACCTGCCCCAGTCTCTATCCAAACAAAATTTATATTTTATGGGAACTTGACCCCACCGCATCCAGGATGCGCTTAGTAGGGCAAAATGTGTGTCTGACCACCGTTGGCTTTTTCTTGCCCACATTTTATAGCAACATATCTACCCTATATTTCCAACCTTTTAAGGGTCACCTATAGGGGAAGAGTGGCATGAAAGAGCCAAGTTTTGAAAGAGCCATCTTGATTTACGCGGTAGTTTTCATACGAATGCTTCTTAAATTATAATTTTTAAGAAGCAATACTCGCCATATGGCACCCTCGAACATTTGATAGTTCACTGATAATAAACGACGATGGTGTATCGTATTTTGGATTTCTTCAGCATTAAGTAAGTTTTTCAGAACATTTTATTTGTTTTGTGACGTCTTCACATTTAAAACTAACAGTAATATTATTATACTATAATTTTATGGATATATTAGGCCTACCAATAACATATTTATTTTGCCGGAAAAATCTTGATTTCATACTAATTTTTGAGGTTATGTTTCTTTGGACAATATGTTTTGAAAGAGCTGGGTTGCGGTGGTATGAAGAAGCGTAAAGGAAGTTTAAATTATTTTTGTCAAAAATGTTTTTAACCTCTTATTTTACCATTTTTTGTTTTTAGTTTTGAAGTTTTTTATTTACTTAATTTGTTTTTGTAAAAATAATACTTTTTACAATAACAATTAATATTTTTAATAAAATATTCGTTATTTTTCGTGTTAAGTCTTGTAATAAGAAGATGGCTCTTTCAAAACTTTGGTTGGCTCTTTCAGTGCCCATGTGTTATGAAAGAGCCGAATTTCATGTTTTTTATAAATGGCTACAGGTCCAAGAATATTGTTGATTTTGGAAAATATTTCATGGTATTACGTTCATAAATGAATGAGAAAATACTTTTGATACAATAATTATAATTTTATTAATTATTTTTATATATTTTGTAACTTTTTTAAAACTGGCTCTTTCATGCCACTCTTCCCCTACATATTTATACTCTAAACCTGAAAGGTCAGGGTATATTAACTTTGTGCAAACGTTTGTAACGCATAGAACGAAGCGAGTCCGGTATAGAAAAGTATATATATTCTTGATCAGCGTCACCTAGTGAGTCGAGCTATTCATGTCCGTCCGTCCGTTCGTCCGTCTGTCCGTCTGTGTGTTGTCCATATACACAGGATAAGAATAAGCAGTAGAGATAATTGAATAAAACTTGGTGCACATGGTCAGATGCTCCCAAGGATCTGCACTATTGAATATTTTTGGAATCCGCTCACGGACACGCCTACCTCCCATACAACGCAAAAATTGAAAACTGCATAACTCAGCTCATAATGAGCCTACAAAAATAAAATTTGGTGTTTATGTTTTTTATATTAACACAAAGATGTCTTCGAAAAATAGACGTCATCCGCTCACGGACACGCCCACCTCCCATACAACCCAAAATTTGAAAACGCAATAAAAAAGCCTGTGTTTAACTTAAAGAGCTTTAATTTGGCACATATGTTTTTTATAACAAGACAAAGATGGTTTTGAAAAATGGACTTCATTCGCCCACGGACACGCCTACCTCCCATACAAACCAAAAAGTTTAAAACTCAATAAATAAGGTTATGTTTGTCATAGAGAGATTAAATTTGGCATGTATGTATTTTATACCAAAACTAAGGTGTGTTCAAAAATTGGAAGTAATCCGTCCATGAACACGCCCACCTTCCATAGCGAAAGCACAATAAAGGCATTAAATGTGAGCTACAGGAATAAATCTTGGTATGTGTTGATTTTTCTTCAACATTTAAATGCATATAAAATATAGACTTCAACCGCCCACGGACACGCCCATTTACAATAAAATTTTTTTTTTTTTAAAGTGGGTTTAGGGTATTTCATAGTCGGCCTAGACCGACTTAAGACTTTCTTTACTTGTTTTTTTTTAAAACTTTTTTTTTTAAATCGGCTTCAATCGCTCCCAGGGTGCCTTCCAAAAGGCTGAAATGAGAGACCGACCCACATTAACTTTTCTGCTACAAATTTGTATCGCGCATACATCATACCTGTCGTAAATAAGATATAAGAACTTTTGTAATTATAATTGTAAGACAATTTTAATCAAATTAAAGTTGAAGCAAAAAATATTCTTTCCTAATAAATATTACGCCTCTTGTGGTGGCGTCGTTGACAACGTGTAGATAACGCAATATTTATTGCGCTTGTTGGCAATCTTCACGCTCAGTCCAGGTGTCTGGATCTGTAGCAATCAAATCAGTTGAAAATACGAAGCGTGCTATCTCAGGAATGACGTAATGACTCACATCTTTTTGTAATTCCTAATTCACTTTCTCCGATGCCAATTGAATCTTTTTAACACCTCTGTTAAGCCAACAATGTTAACTGGACAAGCACGTACTCGATTTCTGTTGCTGTCGATATCCTAGCCATCATCTTCTTCGTCTTCTTCGTTGACATCAATGACATTAACTGCCTCTATAAACTTCTATCATCTCGTTCTGTTCATCATCACACGATTCGTACATCTGAAAATCCATCTGAAAATTTTTTGATCGGATAACCCAAGTAAATACTGTTAAACTTGTCTTTGTGAATTTATATTAAGAGAACAATTTTTTCGGTTTCAATATTGAGAACAAAATCTTAATCATGCGTGACGTTTACTTTTTTTGATGGTAAGTGTATCCGAAATTATTTTTTTTGGGCTAAAAGGTATTGAAAAATCGAAAGGAGGTAAAATAGTGGATATCTCCTACAAATATCATCACTGTTTCAAGGGCTGAAATGACCAATTTGTGATTTTTTTTTTTAGTTTATTAAAAGAATTGAAAATATTCAAAGACGATTCATTAGGTTAGAAATTCACAAGCTCCACTGGAGTTTTATGCCTTCCTATGAAGCGCGATGTGCTCTTCTTGGACATAAATCTTTGGAGTTCTGGCGAAAGTATTTTCTGGCCTTATTTGCCAGTGATGTTGTGATGAATCACATTAATTGTGTCCACTTCTTGCTCTTTTCAAATTTTATGCACCTGAAAGAAATTTTAGGCAAAGGCACAGATAAATGGTTTGAATACAATTCAAACTAAGTAAACAATTTTTGGAAAAAGTTCAAGGTTAACAATAAATCTGAGCTCAAAGACATTAATTGTTGATTTGTCGAATCCTTACGATTAATAATTATTATGCTGTCCAACACTTATAGAACGACAACGCAATGTGCATCTGCATCACAAATTTTTCAAAAATCAAATTTAAGAATAAACCTCTAACTGGAACCTCTTAACTTTTCACAGCTTATCAACGTAATGCCTTTAAATCCGCCATTAATAATGTGCTTAATTTGAAGCTAAAAGGTGTGAAAATGTTTTACTTTTTTTATAAAAGCTTAAGCGTGCCGAACTCATAAAAAAACTAAAACAAAACAAATTATGTAAAAAAAAATAAAAGAGAACCTTGCCGGCCTCCTCTTGCTTTCCTTGTCAACCACGAATAACTTATTCATTATGGTACTTGGCTGTTTTAACAACAAGTGCAACAACAACAAAATAATCATCTCACTTAAGAAGCCGCCCAAGTGCAGCACCCTTTTCAGCACAGAGTGGCCGACTTAAAAATGCACAGTGAACAGCAAAAAACCAAAAAACAAAACGATTAAAATAAAAAAATGTGTTTAAACGTGGGAAACAAGCATTTAAAACGTGCAGCTTACTAAATGCACAAAAAACAATCTTATGAAAGAAAGTCAGCGAGCGGCCTAGTATAGGCGACAAACTGCTTTGGCCAACGGAGCGAATAGCATGTGAATGAGTTTAGAACACATGACGACGGCAACAAACAAGCCAAACAACATACTAACATACATATTTCAATGAATGTGTGGCATTGTATTTGAGTGGGTGTATTGTGTGTGTATGTGTATTAGTATATATGTTTGAGTGGCTGTTTAAAATGCTTGAAAATTCATTAACATAGCATGGTTTCGAGCACGTTGAGGTTGTTTGTAGGTGGCAACGATGCCTGGAGGACATAATCAGTTAAAAGCAATTAGAATTAACATTGATGTGTTTATTAATGAAAGAAATCTAAGGGGAGTTAAGTAGAATACACAAAACAAAGCAAAACAAAAAAGCAAAAGAAAGAGTCTTGTGGGTAATTGTTGTAATGCGAAAATGTTATTAAAAATGTAAAAAAAAAAGAATATGAAATGTAAATTAATATAATGCTTTGCCTCAGGACACATATGAGTATGAAGGGGCTAAAAAGGTATACACCAAAAACAACATATATGGTTGGTAAAAACATAAGAGTTTTTTTTAATGCACATTCAAAGGTTTTGATTACAAAATTAGAGTTATGTCTATTATTATATGGCAGCGACCGTAGCCAACGGGGCATTTCAGGATATCAAATCCTCCCACCTTTGATACCGAAGAGAAAAAAAAAGTCAATTCAACTCAAAATAATAAAAACAATTGTGATAGTTTTTATTTAAAAAATAAATTGATAGAAAAAAATTTAAAATATAATATCCCTGCAAACATTTGGAAGACGATTGGAAGATTAGATCATTTGGCGACGCGCTAGCGATTCGCCTAAAGGTTCTTTGGAAGATTGATCGCTTTTCAATCGCCGAAGCGATGAATGCGCGATTCTTAAAAAATTTAAAAATCTTCCTTCGCTCATTCAGGCGATCGTTGGAAGATGGATCGCTTTTCGATCGCCCAAGCGATGAATGCGCGATTGAAAAAACATGTTGAAAATCTTCCTTCGCTCATTCCTGCGATCGTTGGAAGATGGATCGCTTTTTGATCGCCCAAGGGATGAATGCGCGATTCAAAAAAATTTCAAAATCTTCCTTCGCTCATTCCGGCGATTGTTGGAAGATTTGTTTTTAAAAAGCTTTCAAAATCTATCATTGTTATATGAAGCAGGCTCTGAAAAATAGTTTAAATTAATCAAAAAATTAAAACTAGACCGCTAGTTCAAACTTGCAACAACTTGTAACTTTCAACAACGATGCTCTGCAACAAACAAAAATCCCTTCTGCCGAATCTTCACGGCGAATCGCTTAAGTCTCCTCTCAGCGAATCGTTCGCGAATCTTCCTGGCGAATCTTCCCGGCGAATCGCTTAAGACTCCTCTCGGCGATTCGCCGGCGTATCTTCCAGGCGAATCGCTTTTAAGGCCTCAGCTGCTTACATTCGGCGATTCCCGGAAGACTCTCAGAAGAGCTCGCCGGCGATTGTTTTATCTTCCAAGCGATTCGCTGGAGATTCTCAGGCGATTAAAAATGTTTGCAGGGTAATTTCTAAAAATACTACATAAAGCTTTGATTGGTTTAAAAGTTTCTAATAGGAAAGGTTCTAATTAAATTATAGACGCACTTTAGAAAAAAATTAACTAAAACAAAACATGCTTGAAAAACCATTGAGCACTATTTTGAATTGTTAAAAACAAGTCTGTGCTTGAGTAAATCAAACAAAAATATTCTTATTTCGTGCACAGACTTGCTTGAAACAAGAATTTATTTCTTGAAAAAGACAAACAAGAAAGTATTTATTAAAGGAATTTTTTTTTGTTTCGATATAGGTACACTAGGCCGGATCATTCTTACGTGAATAAAAAAAATGTCAGCCAGTCGGGGCTTGAAAAGTACGAGAAACTCATTATCTCAAATTGGTGAATATCCGCCGAAGCAATTTTGATTCTCTTGAAGGTCCTTTTTGAAAAAAAAAAATGTTTTTTTACTTGAAAGTTTTTATTTTTCACAGAACGCATGCCCACATCTGCTACAATATTAAATTTCTTACTCATGCCAATATTTTGACATTAAAAATTTTTTAAAATTAAGTTTCATTATAATTCTTATTGACCGCCAAAAATTAAATTTTTATTTTTTTTTCAACAAGACACAGTTTTTATTAGATCAACGTGGAATTATTATTGTTGGAAATGTATTCAGTTCTTCTCTCTTTCTGTATACCGCTTTAATCAAAGCTATGTTATTAAAAAAAAAAACAGGTAAAGAAAGTCTAGTGATGAAAAATTTACACATACCAAGTTTTATTCCTGTAGCTCACAGTTAATGCCTTTATTGTGCTTTCGCTATGGAAGGTGGGCGTGTTCATGGACGGATTACTTCCAATTTTTGAACACACCTTAGTTTTGGTATAAAATACATACATACCAAATTTAATTTCTCTATGACAAACATAACCCTATTTATTGAGTCTTAAGCTTTTTGGATTGTATGGGAGGTAGGCGTGTCCGTGGGCGGATGACGTCCATTTTCCGAAGACATATTTGTGTTGGTATATAACACATACATATCAAATTTTATTATTGTAGGCTAATTCTGAGCTGAGTTATGCAGTTTTAAATTTTTGCGTTGTATGGGAGGTAGTCGTGTCCGTCGGCGGATTCCAAAAATATTCAATAGTGCAGATTCTTGAATTCATGTGACCATGTGTACCAAGTTTCATTCAATTATCTCAACTCCTTCTTCTTATCCTGTGTATACGAACAACACACAGACGGACAGACGAACGGACGGATAGACGGATGGACGGACATGAATAGCTCGACTCACGTGGTGACGCTGATCAAGAATATATATACTTTTCTATACCGGACTCACTTCGTTCTATGCGTTACAAACGTTTTCACAAAGTTAATATACCCTGACCTTTCAGATTTAGGGTATAATTATCCAAAACTGGACGATAATGCAGTGAACAAAATAAATGAATTGTTGGTATGATAAAGAAATGAATCATTTTATCAGATTTCTAAAGTCAACTTCTAACGTTCTGTCAGTTTTAGCACACAATTTCGACTAAAGCGGTATACAGAAAGAAAGTAGAACTTAAACCTTTCCAAAAATAATAGTTCCACGTAAATATAATGAAAAATGTGTCTTTTGCAGCGATTTTAAGAAAATGTGTTTTTGAAAATAGCACAAAATTCCATTTTTCTTGGTCAATAAGAGTTATAATGAAACATATTTTTTAAAAGTTTTATATGTCAAAATATTGGTATGAGTACTAAATTTAATATTTTAGCAGATGTGGGTTCCATGAAAAATAAAAAATTACAAGCAAAAAACATGTTTTTTTATCAAAAAGGACCTTCAGCAGAATCAAAATAGCTTCGGCGGATTTTCTCCGATTTGAAAAAACAAATACGCAGAAATCATTGATATAAGTTCCTCTAACTTTTGAGACCCCGACCGGCAAAATCTAAATTTCGATCCGGTCTAAGGTACTCACACAAAAAATATTCTATATAAGTAAGACAATAACTTTTTTTGAGATAAACATATTTCGGATGTTGTTTCTGTTCAAGAAATGGCATCGGTATTCCAATAATATATTTCAATTAAATCTTCAATTAAATTTTTTAAACTAACTTAGTCGGGATACGAACCTACGTCCTAAAAAACAAACAAAAACCAAATTGGCCATTTCAGCCCTTGAAAGGACTTTGACCGAACTTCTTATGATTAATTGTGTTGTGTGTGTTATTAAATGTTTGCACACAATTGACTGAGAACTGGATTTACATTTTTTATGCCGACTCCGAACGGCTAAAGTTCATGTTCTCAAGAAGCTTTACATGGCATTATTTACTCTCTGAGGTTTGCCATTGTCTGCAGAGAGTTGGTGACCGATGAGAAACATTGTTTTATTGAAAAAAACTTTTCGCAGCGACCGGGGATCGATCTCCGGCTCCGGCACGCTAAGCCACACAATTAACTCGCATGCGAAGGTCACTACCTACGTCCGTCATATGCCATTAATTCACCTTTTACTGAGATACTGGAAATGTTAATTTATTTGTCTCAAACCACTTTTGAGGCCCTCAGAGCCAAAGTGGTCCAACCCTGACTACTGAAGTTATCGAAAAAAATTAATTTAAAACAAGTAAAGAAAGTCTAAAGTCGGTCTAGGCCGACTATGAAATATCCTTAACCTAATTTACCAAAAAAAATAAATAATATTATTGGAAATGGGCGTGTCCGGATGGAGCCTATATTTGATATGCATTTAAATGTTGATGAAAAATTTACCAAAAAATACCAAGTTTTATTCCTGTAACTCACAGGTAATGCCTTTATTGTGCTTTCGCTATGGGAGGTGGGCGTGTTCATGGACGGATTCCTCACAATTTTTGAACACACCTTAGTTTTGGTATAAAATACATACATACCAAATTTAATTTCTCTATGACAAACATAACCTTATTTATTGAGTTTTAAACTTTTTAGGTGGTATGGGAGGTAGGCGTGTCCGTAGGCAGATGACGTTCATTTTTCAATACCATCTATGTCTTGTCATAAAAAACATATGTGCTAAATTTTAGCTCTGTAGGTTAAACAGAGGCTTATTTATTGGGTTCTAAATTTTGGGTTGTATGGGAGGTGGGCGTGTCCGTGAGCGGATGACGTCGAAGACATCTTTGTGTTTGTATAAAACACATACATATTAAATTTTATTGTTGAAGGCTTATTTTGAGCTGTGTTATGCAGTTTTTAATTTTCGCGTTGTATGGGAGGTAGGCGTGTCCGTGAGCGGATGATGTCCATTTTTCAAAACTATCTGTGTCTTGTCATAAAAAACATATATGTCAAATTTCAGCTCTGTACGTTAAACACAGGCTTAATTATTGCGTTTTCAATTTTTGGGTTGTATGGGAGGTGGGCGTGTCCGTGAGCAGATGACACCCATTTTTCAAAGACATCTTTGCGTTGATAGAAAACACATACACACTAAATTGTATTATTGTAGGCTTATTATGAGCTGAGTTATGCAGTTTTAAATTTTTGCGTTGTATGGGAGGTAGGCGTGTCCGTGGGCGGATTCCAAAAATATTCAACAGTGCAGATCCTTGGGTTCATGTGATCATGTGTACCAAGTTTCACGTAATTATCTCAACTCCTTCTTCTTATCCTGTGTTTACGGACAACACACAGACGGACGGACGGACGGACATAGATAGCTCGACTCACGTGAAGACTTTGATCAAGAACATATATACTTTTCTATACCGGACCAAACGTTTACAAACGTTTGCACAAAGTTAATATACCCTCACCTCTCAGGTTTAGGGTATAAATATAAATGAATTTAACAACCAGGCAGAAAACTGCGGAGAATCTTAATATATAAAAGGCAAGCGTCCTGCTCCGTGCTCTATATCGTAAAACATGTTCAGCCTGGACCAGAACCTGTTGTAAAATTATCTATTTGAAATCTTTGTACGTACTGTACTTTTTAAAACCTGTTCATCCTGGATCTGAACCTGTTCTAAAATTATCCATTTGAAATCTTTACTTTTAGAACCTGTTATATACTTTTTATCTTACTATACTTTTTAGAACCTGTTCAGTCTGGACCAGCACCTATTCTTAAGTTATGTATTGGAAATCTTTGTACTTGAAGACTATCGTCATTTTCCTCAACTACTATACATCAAACATCATTTCTTGCTATTACAGTACTTCCTAATTAACAAACAGAACCTATTTGGTCTGCATAAACTGAAAAGCAATTATTACATTCAGTGACGTTGGTGTCAATTGGAATTGCTAGAATTAAATCACAATGTTCGATCTTCTGATCCAAGTTTTAGCGATTGGCTACTCAAGTTAGGAAATGGAGATGAAGACATCATAGAAATTAACGATCATTTTGTTTGTAAAGGTTCGCTTATTAACCCTTTCAATGGCTTTAAGCCATTAATCAATTTAAGCAATAAAAAGATTAAAAAACATCCCTCTGATTTTTACATGAGCTGCTTTGACACTTCAAAAAAAAATTTTCTGAAGTGTCCAATATAATGGACAAATCCATTGAAAAGGTTAAATAGATTTCTGGCGATACTTTGAGTCCGAATAACATCAACCGGTATTCCAAAATTCAGATGTGAACGAAGTCGACGAGCAAGTTTTAAATATTTTAGTTGGTGACACAGTGAGAGATCTGAGCACGGATTAAATTGAAGACAGTGATGATAACGATAAACAAAATTTACCCTGCCGAGTTTTTGAATGAATTTTATCCTTCAGGAATGCCACTGCAAAAGTTAAACCTAAAAATTTTAAGTATTATAATACTTCTTCGAAATTTCAATACCAAAAGAGATATCTATAATGGAAGGTGGTTAGTTTTGAAAAACCTAAAAACTTAATTAATCATCGCACAGGTATTGACAGGCGCACTGGCGAACATGAAAAAGTTTTCATACCTACAATTGATTTGGCAACGACAAACACAGATTTGCCTTTCACTCTCTGGAGGCGACAATTTCCAGTTAAACTGACATTTTCAATGACCATAAATAAATTGCAAGGTTAAATATTGCAAAAAGTAGGAGTTTTTCTTAAAGAACTGGTATTTAGTCATGGGCAGTTTTAGCGGGCTGATGATGTAAAACTAAGCATTATAGATGGCAAGAGACAAGGTTAAAAATTCTAAGAATTTTTTTACTAGAAATGTTGTATATAAAGAAGTTTTATCAAAATAATTTAATAAACATGTTTTCAAATAAAAACCTTTGTATATAAATCCAATAAATTTTTTGTCGCATTTTGTACTCTTAATGGTTCCTTCCCGTCGAAGGACGGGCTTTTACACTAGTAGTTTATATCTACATAAAATCGAATTCACTTCTAAATAACATTTGAAATTTTTCATATATTGTTATTTTTAAAAGAAATTTATGGGTTGGACCACTTGTCAATGTAGGTTGAAGTAATTTATTAATTTCATTACTTTATTTCTTAGAAATTATAATAAAAACAAACATGAAAATTTTATTTTTTTACTCTTTATATATTTATTTAAAAATAAAATATAGATATTCTTTTGTTTCTTGAGTTTAAAGTTTAAATTTTTAACCCATGTGAGACTGAAACTAAGTTTGCGTTTGACTTGTTTTAAATATAAAATCAGTGTGGGACTAAAACATACAAAAAAACAACAAAAAACAAATTGGCCATTTCAGCCCTTGAAAGGACTTTGACCGAGCTTCTTATGATCAATTGTGTTGTGTGTGTTATTAAATGTTTGCACACAATTGACCGAGAACTGGACCTACATGTTTTATGCCGACTCCGAACGGCTCATGTTCTCAAGAAGCTTTACATGGCATTATTTACTCTCTGAGGTTTGCCATTGTCTGCAGAAGGGTGGTGACCGATCAGAAAAATTTTATATTGAAAAAACTTTTTGCCGCGGCTGGGGATCGAACCCGGGCTCCGAGCATGCTAAGCCACACACTTAACCTGCATGCCACGGTCACCACAAAACATACACTAAGGGAAAAATTAATGCACAGTTACTTGTATGGAAACGCAACGAGAGCAGTATTTACTGAGCCATAACTTCTTGTATGGCAATTATTAACTTGGCATTAATACCAATAGTCGTGTGAATTATTGCCACAAAGAATTTTATGGCATTAAATCAAATAGCATTTTTCCCTATGTCTTGTAAATTATTGCCATAACCAATTTGCTGGCAATAATGCACATTTTTATGGCAATAAATCACATTCGAAGCATTTTTAAATTTAACACTATGGCAATAATGCTCACTTTCTTATGTCAATAATAAACATCACAATAATTCTCCACACAGCAGGCACATTTATTTCTATTTGTTGCTTTCTTTCTATATTTTTTGCGTTACTAATTCTCCCTAACTTCAACCAAAACAGTATGAAACGATATTAAAAATTACAAAAACAATATCGATATATTCAACAACAAACTCCGTGTTTCATTGTGAAATCGAATGAGAAGAGCAATTATCTATATTTTATAGAAATATTAAGTAATTAACTGATGCTTTCCTAAATAAACCTAAATCTTTTCTAACACCAAAATGTATTGATGTTGCTATTTCAGTATTCAATTAAATGCAGAAAATTTGCACCTAATACATTTATTAGCATTGACACGTATGGAGTGTTAACCCTGCAACTAACACGCATACACACATACACATCAATGTCTGCCATTAACATATAAATCTGCAAGTGTTGCCAACTTGAAGTGAGTTCATAACATGTAACAACAAAACGTTGACATATGATTTGTCATTGTTGTGACAAATGAAGATTTTCATACGGCAAACAAAGACATCTGCAGAACCGAAACAAACACATGTACAAATTTCAACACACATCTTTGCATTACTAAAGTCTGTGTCATGCAAATTTTGTGTATTTGTTTATGTTTGTGTGCGGCGAATGTATTAAGGATGTGTTATGCGTTTTTTGTATGCGTGGTGTGAGTGTGCGTGTGTTTGTGTAAGAGTCAGCGTGTAAGCAAACACCTTAATCAAGTCAAGTGTGTTGCTGAATTTGATTAAATGTCAAAGCAATTTATGCAAATAATATGTTTAAGAGATATCAGCCAGCAGCCAAAATGCTATCAAGTAAAATGAACAAACTGAGCAATGAATGAAAACTTTTGAAAGTTCTTGCGGCAGTGTCAGCTCAAAAACTCAAAAAAAAAATATTAAAAAACACATTCCAACTCAATGAGTTTTTACATAAAACTCAAGACGCATTTTTCCACCTTTTGCACCAGTTGGCCTGAAGTAATACACGAACAGAACAGAACAGATTTAATTAAAATGCTAAATGAACAGGCAATGTATTCCAGCAGCCAGCAGCTAGCAGCCTAAGTGTTCGGTTTTAATATATTTTTTTTTTTTTTATTTTTATTTAAATAAAATTTTGCATACTGCAACAGACTTAAATATTAGCATATGAAAAGTGCGTGTAAAAAATGTCTTAAATGGCCAAGAAAATAACGTTGAAAAGGATAAAGAAAAAAAAGAAAAAAAAAAAAAAAACAGCATAATCTTTTTCCTAGTAGCTCTGG
The DNA here is from genome assembly GCA_958299015.1 of Tetanocera ferruginea. Taxonomy (NCBI): domain Eukaryota; kingdom Metazoa; phylum Arthropoda; class Insecta; order Diptera; family Sciomyzidae; genus Tetanocera; species Tetanocera ferruginea. Next base: position 126,880,141 of record OY282642.1, on the reverse strand, counting down.
GGATGGCGAAGTTCAAACTATCTACGAAGCCAACAGCTGAGATTTTTATCTCTCGCCGGCTGTTTAAAGCAAAAACGAAGAATTTCCATAGATACGATGTAAAAAGAATAACCTCAGATGAGAAATCAGTGTCGGAATATCAGTGTATGGCTGCAACAACAGCAGCTACGAGCCACAAAATGCACAGTGGTTGGAACAATACAAAATAATTAAAAAAAAAAATATATGAACTTTTATGGCGAATTTAGTTTTGTTTTTTTTTTTATATTCTGAATTTCAATACAAAGCATGTGCTTAAAATATTGCTGTAAAATTTCTAAAGTTCCTTTTTTGTGGCTTAAAATAACGTCTTACAGCTCAGTTTGTGTGAGGACTTTTTCAAATATTTTTCTGTCATATGCAACGCTTTTGTACACTTTTTAGGGTATGCTTACAGCTGTTAATATTCATCGTACAAGGATTAAAATATGTCAGAAATTTAGTTGCATGACGAATGAAAAGAATATTTAGCTTGAGATTTTGTTACTTCTTTGATTAAGTCACAAAATAACAAAATTCTAAATAAAAAATGCACATTTTCTTATGAGAAAATACATGCATAAAATCATTATGGCCTGTTTCAAAAGAGAAGAAAATTTTTTATTTTCATTTTTCGATGCGCAGTTAGAAATTATTTCTAAAGCCAAGGCTCATATATATAAGGTTGCATGCATATATTTTTGACATTTTCTCATTTCGGCACCGTTATTTTAAAATGAGAGCGAAAGAGCAAAGTCTGAGGTTTGTTTGAACTAAGAACTCACACGGTTACCTGAATATAATACTATTTGGTAGTTTTTTGTAGTACTATTTAGTAAATTGAATACTAAAATTTTTGTTTACTACTTTCATTACTCCTATATTTTTTATCTGTAAATCCGGATTTCTTGATAAAATAAAGCCATTGAGTTTGATCTACTCATAAATTTTATTTTGATTTATTAAAAATATTTTGAAAATTAATCTACTCATAAATTTCTTAAATCTTTTAAGTAGTTTACCCTAAAAAAGGTTTAGTGAAAAAATATATATATTAAGATAATCAAAAAAGACAGACCAAATACATATTTTCTGAGTCGAAACTGCAATTGCATTGGACTGTGTGTTCATTAAGTCCACTATTACTTCTAATTTTGACAAAAAACAAAATTTCAAAACATCTTGACTGAGTCTGTTCACAATATAACAGAAAACTACACAAAACCCTGAAAAATACTTTTTTTTGAGCAGCACAAAACCCTACTTTGAAAAATTCAAAATATTTTTGTTTACATAAAATAAGGATGCGTCAAAAAATGTACGCAACCTTATATAAATAAATGAGCCTTGTTCTAAAGCTAGAACATTTTTTAGAACGTCATTTGTTGCTATTTGTGTGCTGTTCGTTGAACTTTAAGTTTTTCTTTTGAGTATTTTTAACCGTTTTTCTATAAATTTTAATGATGTTTAATATTTTAAACATTCAGAACAAATGATCGCATAAGTACGGTGTTGCACCGACGGCCTGCAGCAACCTGCATCTGGAGAGAGAAATCAAAAACAAATTACATAAAAAAATAAATTATTTTCTCAAGAAAAAATTATAAAATGGCCATGACAGAATAATAGGTAGGCTCATATTTTCACGGCTGCTCAAATGTCTAATTTTACACTAACAAAGCTGTGAGTGCTATAAACGTCAAACAATAAAGCCAGCAACAACAACTAGAAAAACTTAAATTCGAACAGCTGACTTTGACATCTAGCTCACTTCCTCTCCAATATGCGCCTACCTTATTATTATATCATGGAAGTGGCTGCAAAATTATTTCCTGACAAAGATTTTTTTCAATTTGGATTGGTTGATTTTAAAAAATAAAATTCTGTACTTCCGCAGCACAGTTACGATGAACAACAAAATTCAGGAATATACATTAATTTTTTTTAATTTATTTTTCTGCTCAGAGAATATTCAATTTTATTTTTAATGCCGACCAATCAGAATGAAGAACACTTTCACAATTATTTTCATGTTCTCGAACATTCGCGAAAATGTTCATCTCTTTTGAAACTGGCTATAACCAAGAAAGATAGAAAACAAGATAGCGCAAAGAGAGCATAGAAAAGTTGCACAGCTCTGCACATCTGATAGCCTAGACACATTGACTGCGGCTGCAACACAACAACACGAGGTGAAAACGAAAATGTTGGCATGTTGTCTACGACTTGATTAATTTAGATGCAACGCGATAAGCCGTATTTTCATATATTTTTATTATTAAACATCGAATTATCATTAAAAAACCAACATTTAACACAAACACAATGAGAAAGAACAATAAAAAACACAAAAGAAGCACGAAATTAAGCGAAAACAGTAACAAATGCTGATGTTCTTACTCTTGTCGCACGTCAAAATAGAAAAAGTTCTAAATCGACGACAGCAACATTGCTGCAATGACGCATTGTCGTTGCAACATTTTCACCACATTAACCTCCATAAGAAAAGCATGTAAAAAAAATTTGACGTTTGACGCAATGCTGCAGCCGCAGTCAATGTGTCTAGGCTATTATCACGAAATACCAACAGCTGCCTGTTTCATATTTGTGTGATTGTGTGTTTGTTTGATTGCGAGAGAACGAAATACAGCTGAATTGTTCATCAGATCTGTTGTGACGTATAACTCATGCGCATTTTGCAATCTGTTATTTATGATTCTTGGGCTATAACCGAGAACGTCAACTTGTGCTAAATATGATTTCGGCGCAGTGAAATTGAAGCTTGTTTGTAAAAAATTGATTTTGTTGTTGTTGCTTTTGCACATAAAAATTATGAGGAACTGAACGATGTAATTCTCAATTGGTTGTTGTTTCTGTTAGTATGTATAAAAGTGCAGAGAAGAAATTAATAAATTATATTTTCCTGTTCGAATTGGACGAAGTATATCTAATTTGGACAGTGAAAATTTAATTTTTATTTTGCATGTCATTTTTATTTTTGTTTTTTGTTCTTTGTTGCTGGGCGTTTTAATATTTTTTGTATTTTCTTTTTTATTTATTTTAAAAGATTGTTCTCATTTTACATATTTTGATGAACAATTCCAAAATTCCTAAGACTGGACACATTTACTTTTTTTACTATATATCCCTAACTGGCATGCATTGGACACAAATCATGATATAATGACTACAAGGTAGTATTGACGTTTCTGTTGGAAACGGACTTTTGTCAAAAAATATAACAAGAAAGAGAGCGCTCACAGTCCGTCATTGCATACAATTAATTTTCACTGGTCACATTCAGCGAACTCAACAGTTGGCAACTGTTAAGTCAAAACTTGATGCACATAAATATGAAGTATGAAGTAAAAATAGAAAATTTTTTATTTGTCGGCAAAATTTCCATTGGTATTTGATACAAAGCTTGAAATTTCATAAACTTGACAACTTTTCTGAAACTTCAATAACGATAACAGCGCTTCCCGATGTGTTGCTGTCACAACAGTTGACACAGCTGAATGTGGCCAACACATATAACAACGAACAGCTGTTTTTGACAAGCGTTCGTTTACTTGTAGCTGAGAAAATCAACATTTGTCAACACTACCTGGTAAAATTATATCATGGACACAAATGAGCATGTTTTTTTTTTTTGTGGTGAACAATATCAAAATAACATTAATTGGGCACAAGTGAGCATATTATTTTTTTAATAAATGATCCTAACATCACGTACATTATGAACAAATCGGTGAGATAATTTTTTGATAAACAATCACATTAAGGCTAATCAATGCTGCAGCCGCAGTCAATGTGTCTAGGCTATTATCACGAAATACCAACAGCTGCCTGTTTCATATTTGTGTGATTGTGTGTTTGTTTGATTGTGAGAGAACGAAATACAGCTGAATTGTTCATCAGATCTGTAGTGACGTATTAACTCATGCGCATTTCGCAATCTGTTATTTATGATTCTTGGGCTATAACCGAGAACGTCAACTTGTGCTAAATATGATTTCGGCGCAGTGAAATTGAAGCTTGTTTGTAAAAAATTGATTTTGTTGTTGTTGCTTATGCACATTAAAATTATGAGCAACTGAACGATGTAATTCTCAATTGGTTGTTGTTTCTGTTAGTATGTATAAAAGTGCAGAGAAGAAATTAATAAATTATATTTTCCTGTTCGAATTGGACGAAGTATATCTAATTTGGACAGTGAAAATTTAATTTTTATTTTGCATGTCATTTTTATTTTTGTTTTTTGTTCTTTGTTGCTGGGCGTTTTAATATTTTTTGTATTTTCTTTTTTATTTATTTTAAAAGATTGTTCTCATTTTACATATTTTGATGAACAATTCCAAAATTCCTAAGACTGGACACATTTACTTTTTTTACTATATATCCCTAACTGGCATGCATTGGACACAAATCATGATATAATGACTCCAAGGTAGTATTGACGTTTCTGTTGGAAACGGACTTTTCTCAAAAAATATAACAAGAAAGAGAGCGCTCACAGTCCGTCATTCCATACAATTAATTTTCACTGGTCACATTCAGCGAACTCAACAGTTGTCAACTGTTAAGTCAAAACTTGATGCACATAAATAAGAAGTATGAAGTAAAAATAGAAAATTTTTTATTTGTCGGCAAAATTTCCATTGGTATTTGATACAAAGCTTGAAATTTCATAAACTTGACAACTTTTCTGAAACTTCAATAACGATAACAGCGCTTCCCGATGTGTTGCTGTCACAACAGTTGACACAGCTGAATGTGGCCAACACATATAACAACGAACAGCTGTTTTTGACAAGCGTTCGTTTACTTGTAGCTGAGAGAATCAACATTTGTCAACACTACCTGGTAAAATTATATCATGGACACAAATGAGCATGTTTTTTTTTTTTGTGGTGAACAATATCAAAATAACATTAATTGGGCACAAGTGAGCATATTATTTTTTTAATAAATGATCCTAACATCACGTACATTATGAACAAATCGGTGAGATAATTTTTTGATAAACAATCACATTAAGGCTTAATATCAAGAACATTATGGCTTAGCTCAAAATCTCTCCCAAAATTAATTGGTTTAGGATTGTTTGCAGCTCAAATTTCTCTCCGTGTTTTTTGTTGGTTTCTTCTGGAGGTTTCCGTAGAAGTGGCTTGCGTTTGTTTGCGACCACGACTCGAACCCTCTTCCGCAAAGCTTCTCGACCAGTCCCAATTTCATCCAAGAGTGACTCGCGACTCGTTAGAGACGCTTCTTGTGTCAAGTAAAACAAAAGTACCATATCTTATGGATTTCATTGGCCACATTCACAAACGAATTTCAACAAAACGCTATCTTCAACGGAAGAAAGATCTTCAAAATTTCATTCAACTTTCTGCAAATACCGAATGAAACTGGTTCGAGAATGTCTTGGCAGTCGATTTGATAGACTGCTTCTCCTTTAAACAACGCTTAATGGCATCGACAAGCGCATTTAACAATATGGTCATTTCCATGGTGTCGAACGTGACTGTTGTACATATTTCAAGTGAAAAATGTCATAATAAAACAAATTAAAAAAAAAAACAAAAGGTGATCCTTATAACTCTCAATTAGCTCTTTAATTATTGTATTGTCAATTGTTGGGTCATTTTTAGTTCTCAAGATATTAGAAAAAATCCAAGGTGGTCGCACGTGACCAAAAACAGAAGTGGTTTTCGTGGCAAAAAATGCAAACGCGGATTTCAGCAATGTTTTTATGTAATTTTTTTTAGTGTTGTGCATTGATGCTCTTTAAAAATGGCTAGCATTGTAGACATTAAGGATTTATATTTTTTTTTATTCAATAAAACAGATGGTCGCACGTGAAATTTCGCACGTGACACTTTTTTCGAACACCATAGTTGTTTTTTTTTCTGCTCTATAATAAAATACAAATAAAGAAACTATGTATAAGTCAACAAAAATATTTATTCAAACATAATAATAAAAAACTTTCATGAGTATGGTTTTGTGTGAGTATAATAAACATCTACACTGTACAACAAAACTGAAGTTTTTGCAAATCCCAAGAAGTTTCACAACGGTTTCCTAAGATTTTGGGTTCGCTGAATCCGAATCTGAAGTCAGAATTTTCGGTTCACCCTAGGTTTTCGAGCTACAGAGGAGGAAAAAACACTAACCACCTACTGTTAATGAAATGAATATGACCGACCCCCATTACTTTTTCCAGAGAAACATTTTTTGCCTTGGAACCCATCACCTCTAACCCCTCCGTATGGGGGCTTGTTTTATGTGAACTTTTTTATTTAAACAAAAAACTAATTTTATTGATATTCGAAATTCGACAAATTTTCTGTTTGCCTTTTTATAATTATGTAGATTTCTAAACATTTAATTAAAGAAATACCAAAAATAAATAATAATAAAAACATTAAAAATAAAAGGAAAATTAATTTGAAGTAAATTTTTTGTATTCAATTAATATTAATGAAATTTGTTTTTTTTTTTAAATAAAATTTTCATATAAAATTTATGCAAAAATCATAAAATTTGTATGGAAGCCACATACGAAGGGAATAGGTTCCAAGGCAAAAAATGTTCCTCTTGAAAAAGTATGGGGGTCGGTAAAATTTATTTTATTAACAGTAGGGGGTTAGGGTTCTGCCTCCCCTGTAGCTCGAAAACCTCGGGTGACCTGAAAATATTCTGAGTTCAGATTTGGATTCAGCGAACCCGAAACCTAAAGAAACCGTAGAGAAACCTCTTGGGACTTTTTGAGTGTTGTACCGTTTTTTTTTTTTTTTCATCGTTGTTTGTGCTCATCTACATTTAAAATAAAAATTTGTTAAGTGCGTATTTACATTAATAATTGATCTATGTAAGCAAAAAAAAAATTAATTTTGAATTTCTCTTTTACCATGTCGCTCGTGACCAACTTTATACAAATTAAAACAACACAAATTTTTTATTTTTTTACCGGTTCACTTTTGTTTTAAAGTCGCATGAATAAACTCAATTTAAGATAATTATTTTGTCAGCTTACTGCATGTTCTTCCGACGCACTGAGTAAAAATGTTCTTTTTGCATGTCGAACGTGACAACGAACTAAACGAAAAAGCAAATCAAAAATTTACCGTTGTCTTTCATTGCGTAGTTACTTATGATTTTGTTTTTTCGTTCTTTATACTCCTAGAAAGATTTGAGCAAGCAAAAGTCAATGCATTATGTTTCTGTTTAATAACTGTTATAAAGACAAGACATACCAAAGAAATATCAAAATAAACAATATTTCACATATGCGCTCTTTGCATCCGAATATTTTGCAATGAGATATGAATAAATGTAAAATGTATTTAAATTACTTAAATTTGAATGTTTCCTTTTGTGAATAAGACATCAAACATTGTTATCAAGAACTTTTAATTTTTTCGTTTCGGTTGACCTTTTGGTGGAAATGCGCATATATAAAAAATGTTCGTAAAACTGAAAACTTTTACAAAACAATCAAAAATTTTTTGATTTTTTGTAAGGCTTATTTATAGAGTTTTCAAGTATTTGGATAGTATCGGAGGTAGGCGTGTCCGTAAGTAAATGACGCCCATTTTTCTAAAACATCTTTGTTTTGCTATATGGTAAATACTTAAATACCAAATTTTATCTCTATAAGGCAAACAGAAGCTTATTTATAGAGTTTTAAATTTTTGCTTTGAAACGAAGGTGGGCGTGTCCATTGGTGGATGACAGCCATTTTTTGAAAAAATCTTTGTGTGAATATAAGCTACATATGTATCAAATGTTATTATTGTAGGTTAACTATGAGTATATTTATGCAGTTTTCAATTTTTGTTTTGTATGGGAGGTAAGCGTGCCCGTGGGCTCATTAAAAAAATTCAAATCGGATTCAATAGTGCAGATCCTTGGGCTTATGTGACCATTTATACTGAGTTTCGTCAAATTATATCGACTGCTTCTTCTTATCCTGTGTTTACGGACAACACATAGACGAACGGACTTGGAGTTTTCTATACCGGACTGGTTTCGTTCTATGAATTAAAAACGTCTGCACAAAGTAAATATACCCTAACCTTTCAAGTTCAGAGTATAATTAGGACAAAATTCGAGAGATTTATTTTTTTACAAAAAAATGGTGTATTTTCTATATTTGAAAAATTTTTTAAAAAATTCAATGGTTTATTAATCCTAAAAGATGCACTTTGTTAGTCTACATGTTGGTTTTAACATTATTTTGAAAAAACGCCCAGACAAGATTTTACCTTCAACTTCCGACAGCTACCAAAATTATACTAAAGCTTTAAATAATATCCCCTGTGCGAGTTTAATATTTAAAGAGTCTTCTAGCAAGAGATGGATATTATAAAATTTTGTGGGGTCACTGTGACCCCGTGCTTTTATAGAGGGTTAAACTTACACCAAATATATTTGACTACTGCTTATTTAATTAATTTCAACAACAATGAAAAGGGTCTTATCATTTTGAAACTACCGAAAATAAGTTTTCGTTCAAACAATTTTTTATGAGTTAATAAAGAATATTTTTTTTGGAAATTTGTTTCCCTTTATCTTAAGACTATTATATGAAAATAAAAATAGTCAAAATATTTTAAAAACCATGTGTCTTATGATTAGGAAATGCACTTTCGATAATACTGAAAGTATAATTTTCCATCTGACTTCGTATTAATAATTTTTGGGTGAGGTATTTAAGCGGGTTTTACTGTAGTTTCCATTTGACTTATAGGTAATACGGTAGGTAATTAGTTACTCTCTAACTTATAGATAATACTGGAGGTTAGCATTTTAAGTTCGATCATGGAGTACAGCATATTGTTGGAGAGGTCTGAAAGAATACTACATAGTGTTCTTTTGTGTCGTTGGTGTCAGAGTTTTTCTTCAAGTAGATATTTTATAATTTTTATTTTTCTGCTCTAGGTACCCCATTACTTCGATTTAAAATTATTATTTAAATAAACTTTATTAAAAATCAATGTTCTATTGTGAATGCATTGTGGTTTTGTTCAAAAAAGTTACAAAGGTAATAAGTTCCACTACAACTACTGTATTTCTATTTTAGATACATTCAGCAATTGAAATTTTTTCTGAGTAAATATATTATATTTTGACGTGATTCCTATAGCGGCTATCGAGTTTTCCAAAAATGTGACCCAAACATTGTTCGTTAGTGACCTTTTAATTCTAGGGGGTGTCTTTTTATATTAATTTTTTCTCCCATACAAAGTGACCCACTCTAATGTATATCTTACTCCTGCTTCATTTTGTTAAACAATTTTGTATTGAGCTCAGCCACTGTGTACCACTGGTATCAGCAAGTGTTCCACGGTCTGGTGCCTTGTGATCTCTTACCACAGACACCAACGCCAGTGGGCAGACAATGCAGCAATTTTCTGTATATATTGAGAACAGCTGATCTGGGACATTCGTTCATTTTTTTTTTTTTTCTGTTATTATCTTTAAAATAACACAATACAAACAAGCACACACACACACACACATACCTCCACACATTCACACGCGCTACATACACATTCGCATAAATGGAAAAATCTTTCCAACAGCAAATTCAATTTGCATAATTTAAGGAAAACCAAAGCAGCACCTGTTCGCATAAGGTGAGATGAGATGAGGTGAGGCAAAACAAAAAAATAACAAAAGAATAAAATAAAAAATAAGCAGAAGATACGGAAGAGATGAGCTCAAAGGCTCTGAGCATCTAAGGGTTCCGAAGTTCTGTTGATGCTGTTGCTACTGATGTTTATACTTGAGTAATTCACACAATATACAGGATAAATATGAAAAAATATAAAACCAACACGAAGCATTTCTGTTTCTGTTTTACCATTTTACCCCTTCGAAATTGTAGAGCATTTCTGTGTTATAGTGTTATAGTAGAGTAGTATAGATAGCATGAAATAATGTTTTTATATGTTTTTCCAGCTGCAACACATGCATTAAAAGTCCGGACTACAAAGAATTGACTCTTATTTTGCTGTTGTAATGCATGCTGTTGTCTGCTTAAATTATTATTATTTATCTTATTTTACAACTACGTTGCAAATATTATAACATAACATTAAACAATTTTGTTCTTATGTGCACTTAGCGTATAGTTGAAACCATTTCCGGAATTATTTTGTATTAAACACTTTTTTCAAAGCTTTACTTAGCATCATTGCTAGCCTTTTAAAATTTTAAGTAAAAGAACGAGTTGAGAGAGAATTATTCTTATATTGATTGCAAAAAAGCTAAAATCAAGTCTTGAGCAAAGTGATGCAGTTTTAACATATTTTCAAAATAATATTTTTGAAATATTACAACATTTAAAAATCTTAAGCCTTTTTGTGAAATCGAAGCAATTTTTGTTGTTAGCCTGTTAGTTATTTTATTACTCTACATCAATCACCACACAGTGGCTCTGTTACATTTGAAGTTTTTTTTTCAATTCATATGTATGAATAAATAAATATTGTTTCATTAGGCTTTCAAATTAATAAATTTGAATAAATCATATGTTCAGGCTGCGATCACCTGTAAACATAAAAAAAACCATTTTCAACTTTTTTACAATAGAATGCGAAAATAATAGAGAGCCAATGAAGATTAAAAGTATCGAATAAATGCATACTGTCATCGGTACTGCTGTACCCGAAGATGAATACTGAAGATCTGTGTTTATTTATTTTATTTTTCGGATTATCTCATTACCTTTATTTTATTATTATATAATTCCTGATATTCCAGCATAATTCTTGATACAAACTTGACATGCTTTCTTAGATATATTACTTCCAAGAGACATTTTAAAATCCAATTGTGCTTCTCCTCAGCCTTATCGAAAAGTACTTTGAGGAGGCATTCTCATAAACATCTAAAAGACTATTTGAATAGCTTCCAAGAATTCTTCCCTGGCATGATTGAATATTTTCTTATAATTATTTTGGCTTATGTCTTCTGAACCATGGAATGTCTTCTTAAAGTTTTCCTACACTGAGGGAAAAAATGCTGCTATGTCAAACAAATCATGGGTTGAAATAACAGATTTAACTGTTAAATACCATCCAACATATGAAACTTTCAAATCAACAGTCGGTTGACTGTTGGTCTATAGAACACGAAACCCGTATAAAAACTTATTTATTGAAATTTTATCACTGTTTTGAAAATTCATGTATGGCCGAGTGTGCTGATGTGTGCCTCTAGTACTCGAGTGTTCCACGGTTCAAATCCGGCAAGACCAACGAAAATATTTTTTTTTTATTTAAAATATTTTTTTTTAAATAAAAAATAAAATTTGCAATTTTTTTTTTTTCAAGCAACTTATTTTGAAGGCTATTTTTTTACCAAATTATTAATGAAACAGAATTATTATTATTATTTCAATTATTAAATTACAAGTTTTGATACTTACACAGCTAGGGTTCGGACCCGCGTCCCCCGGATGACAGTCTAGTGCACTTTCACTGAGCTATTGGCAACGATAATATATATATAGCCAAAACATATTTAAAAACTATTGCTTAGAAAAAAATAGATAATTCAACAAAAGCCCAAAAAGATTTCTTTTTAGTTTTGAAGAATTATTTTTATTTTTAACATTCTGAAATCGGTCGTATAGCATTTTTTTACTGAACCCGAAATAATATTCTAGTTTTTGAAGAAGAATGTCGTGGTTGATTGTATCAAAAGCCTTAGAAAAATCAATGAGTGCTAGGATAATGAGGTCATCGTTATCGTATGAAGGTCGAAAATCTTCCATTATTTTTAGAACAGCGGTAGTGTAGCTATGCCTCTTTTTATAGCCAGACTGGTTTTCTGACAACATATTATAGGTGTTTAGGTGGTCAACAATTTATATTGAAAGAATTTTCTCAACCGATTTTGATAAAACAAGCAGAATTTTTATCGGCCGGAAATCTTCAGGGAATTTTGGATTGGATTTTTTACCAATAGGGATTACATTTGCTATCTTTCATTCGGCCGGAAAATATGATGACGTAATAGCATGGAAAATATGATGACGTAATTGAATATGTGTGTCACTATCGGAACTATGAAAGGAAGTATAAGTTAAATAAATTTTATATTAACTTCATCGTTTCCAACTGCATTTGACTTAATTGACAAGATGGATCTCACATTATCTTCTTCGGTAATAGTTTGAAAGTTGAATTGTTCATTATGTTGATACAAAAGTCGGTGATTAATTTCGAGCTGTCAACGAGTTTATTTGACTTCAGAAAGAAGTCATTTAAAATGTCGAGGTCTATATTGCAATCTAGATTTTCTTTTTTTATACCAATTGTCTTTAAATTTTTCGACAACACTTTTTCAGGCAGATTAACGTTAAGTTTGTCGCAGTAGTACAATTTCTTGGATTGGCGCAAAATTCGACTGACATAATTCCTAGATGCGCGAAAAATGTTCCATTTGGATTCTATAGGATTGCGCTTCCATTTGCTGTAATTTTTATTTCTAGCTTTATTTGCTTTCTCAACCTCGCGTAAGAACTATGGCTGCTTTGAATTTTTTATCACGATTTTCTTCGTGGGAACATATTTATTATATAAGTAATTAATAAGCATTGTAAAGTACTCGAGTTTTTCTCCGATATCAGGGAAGAACCAACAGCCTCTCCACTCTATAATGTTAGCTTCACTGAATAAGGCGTCAGTATCAATAGATTTAAAATCCCGATAAAACCGAGTTGAGTCAGAAGATGTTGTTGTGAAATTAATGTTATAAGCAGCAAACAGCAAATCATGATCTGAAACACCGGCTAGAGAAAGTTGCTCAAAATGTAAATGTGATGATTTATCAGACATGCAAAACAAATCGATTAGACTAGGCTTGCAATTGGGAGCAGTTATATACAGTTATATACAAAAATAATTAGAATTTTATTTAAAGTTTCTCCAAATTCAATACCCAAGAACTCAACTTGGTCCTCACCGTTAGACTTAAAAATTAAATCACTTTTAACAAAGTTTCTAAAATATACTGCAATTCCTTCACCACTCAAACCATTGTCACGATCGTTGCTAATAATATTGAAACCTGGCAGTCGGTACACATCATCTACAATATCTTTTTAAACCACGTTTCAGTGACACAAACTATATCAATAACACTTTCGGAAAATATATAATTTAAATAATCAATTTTTGATGGATTAATTTCCTTAAGTTTTTTCTTTCTTTTCTCAATATATTCTTTCCCTCTATCATAATTATGGTTGCGTTTTTTCAAATAATCAGCGATACCCAAAAAACACTGATTGGCGTGCTATGTAAGCAGCACTCTGGTCTGAACATAATTCACTCTAACGCGAAAAGCCTTAATGATGTTAAGCTTGATTTTGTTCGACATTGTTTTGAAAACTCAGCCATTCATATTATTTGTGTCTCTGTAACCTGGTTTAAAGGTTCAATAAACACATAAATGATTCCTGTTTTAATATATGCTAAATCTATTGCAAAGATAATTTAAATATATATCTCTTAGAAACATCCAGTGGTTTCCTATCGTAACTCTTGTTTGGATGAATTGTTTTCTAGTCTGTCAGACTGTGGAATTAGCTACAATCATTGTGTTAGATGTGATGATTTTAATGTTTACATTTCATGTGAAGACAATCTTGTTTGAACTTTATCAATAGACTTACTGAAAATGATGTTTAAACCAGTAATACAAGCATACCTACCAGCTTTTATAATTCGTGACAGTGAGAGCCAGTAACTCTACTTCGTTTCTTGACTATCCCCGTGCTAACAGTATATTTTATATCATTTGCTACGGATATACAGGTACAATAATCAGATTTTGTAGCCCACCTTCAAAGCTAGGTCTCAAGACAACTTCAAACATTTAATTTTCAAGGTATAACCATAAATATTTGCGTGCTATAGTAGTTTGATGCAAAGAGTTCAATGAACGTACTAGTACAGAAAATATTTTTAAGGAACAAATAAAAGCTTTAAGGAACTAATAAAGGATTAAAAGAACAAATACGACATTTTGAAAATTTTTAAGGGACAACTTTTTTGAAATTAAAAAAAGGACAATCCCATAACAGATACGAGCATTAATAATTTAGTATTAATTCTTGCTATATCCGAGCATGAAAAGACCATTTAAACAATTTTTGTCCAATGGTCGAACGTTGATAATTTATAACCATGAGGCCACTAAAACTGGCAACCAGAGAAAAATCCGCATCGCAATGATAATATTTTAGAAAACCCCAGAAAGCTCAAGATAGTATATTTCTTGAATTGATTTTTTGGCTTATAGTCCATCTTAAAATTGACCGAATATATTATTTTTAGAAATAACCAGAGACCGTACTGAGTATGCTTTTGATAATAAAAACCTAAAATTAATAAATATTTTTTGACGATTAAAATATTGAGCAAAACAAAATAATTATTTTTGACTTGAAAAACAAAAATTAAATTTTACCAGTTTCTTTTGTGCTCAAAAAATATGGGGCAAATCATGACAGAATAATAAGGTAGGCTCATATTTGTACGGCTGCTCAAATGTCTAATTTTACACTGACAAAGCTGTGAGTGCTTAAAAAGTCAAACAATAAAGCCAGCAACAACAACTAGAAAAACTTAAATTCGAACAGCTGACTTTGACATCTAGCTCACTTCCTCTATAATATGCGCCTACCTTGTTATTCTATCATGGGGCAAATATTGCTTTTTATACCCTAAACCTGAAAGGTCAGGGTATATTAACTTTGTGCAAACGTTTGTAGCGCATAGAACGAAGCGAGTCCGGTATAGAAAAGTATATATATTCTTGATCAGCGTCACCACGTGAGTCGAGCTATTTATGTCCGTCCGTCCGTCCGTCCGTCAGTCCGTCAGTGTGTTGTCCGTATACACAGGATAAGAAGAAGGAGTTGAGATAATTGAATGAAACTTGATACACATGATCACATGGACCCAAGGATCTGTATTATTGAATACTTTTGTAATCCGCCCACGGACACTCCTACCTCCCATACAACGCAAAATTTGAAAACTGCATAACTCAGCTTATAATAAGCCTACAACAATAAAATTTGATATGTATGTGTTTTATACAAATACAAAGATGTTTTCAAAAAATGGACGTCATCCGCTCACGGACACGCCCACCTCCCATACAATCCAAAAATTGAAAACGCAATAAATAAGCCTGCGTTTAACCTATAGAGCTAAAATTTGGCACTTATGTTTTTTATGACAAGACAAAGATGGTTTTGAAAATGGACGTCATGCGCCTACGGACACGCCTACCTCCCATACAATCTAAAAGCTTAAAACTCAATAAATAAGGTTATGTTTGTCATAGACAAATTAAATTTGGTATGTACGTATTTCATACCAAAACTAAGGTGTGTTCAAAAATCCCATAGTGAAAGCACAATAAAGGCATTAACTGTGAGCTACAGGAATAAAACTTGGTAGGTATGTGTAAATTTTACATCAACATTTAAATGCATATAAAATATAGGCTTCATGCACCCACGGACACGCTCATTAACAATAAAATTTTTTTTGTGTTTGAAAAGTGGGGGGTTTGAAAAGTTACTATGAAAGTCGGCCTAGACCGACTTTAGACTTTCTATACTTGTTTTTTTGTGATTATATTTTGAACTGTTGAAAATTTAAATATTAATAGCTTAAATTAATAAATTTTTAAAGCTAAAAAACAATCTCTTGCTGATGTTTTAAACAACATAAGAGAGTTGTTTTCTGTGTTTTTTTTATTTCTTTGTTCTTGTGAGCTTGTTAGAATATGCTTATTTACTTTGGATTTGCTGCATTTGCTAAGTTGCTGATGTTGTCGGGGAGTTACTGTTTTCTACAGTTTTTCTTGTTTTTATTCTATTTTGCTGTCATTTCAAAATGCTGCAAAGCAGCATAAATGAGGTTAAGTCAAACGTTCTCGCAAAAATACCAGATACAAGGAACCAAAAGCAAAACGAAATGCGCCTGCTTCACTTCAGCTGCAACTGCTGCAACAGCGCAAAGTGTAGCTTAACCAAATTTACATAATCTTCAAGTTGAAATAGTGTAGCGCATGATAAGAAACAGACTCAACAACAACAACAACAACAACAACAACAACAACAACAACAACGAAAACAGCGGCAACATAGCAAAAGTTGTAATAAAAACAAACAGAAAATAAAAATAATAGCCAGCAACCATAAGTTTTGCGCATTTGTGCAAATCGCATTACGTGCTTGTCTGTAGCTAGCGCATCGCGCTCAGCAACAAGAAGAGCTATCGACAAAGTGTTGCTTAAAATTTTTAACTTTATTTAAATGCTGCGGAATCTGTTGCATAAACAGCAATAATGATTATGAGGATGATGATGATTTGTGTGCAAAGCGATAATTGAAATTTGATATAGATTCAATAAAATTACTTTCTGATTGTAGGCGCCAAAGTTTTAATGAACTTAAACGGGTCGCCTAAACAACACTTAAGCAAACTTTGGCGGTTTATAGAGTCCACTTACAGTTGGTACTTCTCAGCACTGCATTCTACATAGCCCAAGCAAAATTATAAATACTTTTCAAAACAAAAATTGTCTGCTTTCTACTATTTACAAATACAAACGTTTGTCTAACTTCGGAATGATATAATAAAGTTGCCAACATTTTTGTTATTGTGTTAAATAATTTTTTTTCTATACTCGAAAAATAAGAAAGAAACAAAAAGAGCCGATATGTATTTTAAGTGTTTTAACGCGATGAAAAAGTGGTATATTTTATAAAAGTAATAAGCAATCATACAATTGAACGGACGCGACAAAAAAAAGTTTTCTTAAGCTCGTATACAAATATGCAAAATTTAGCTAATTTTTAGAACTTTTTTTTATATACTGTGGAATCTCTCTTGAGCAGACACCGAAAAGACCACTGAAATGTGTCTGTACAAGGGAGGTGTCCGGTCAAGAGAAAACTGCAAATTTGAACAACAAAAATTTGTCTAAGATTGTTAGTTTTTATTTAAAAATATTTTTATTAAAAACAAATAAAAAGAACAAACAACTAAATTGGGATTAATAATAAAAAATTCTTTTAATACATGTAATAAGAGTTTTAATTGTTATACGAGTAGTATATTATTTCAATAAATATTCCTCCATCCTGGTTTGTCGTGGTCTTGATTTTGGTTGTGGTCTTGGTCTTATCAATATCGTCTTGAAAATGCAAGTTCAGCACTGAAAGTATATGCATAGCTTCTGTATCAGACATTTCACAAACGCTTTAAGGTACTATTACATTGTGTAAAATATTAAAAAAATTTTTTTTTTTAAAAATCTGGTTTCTTAAGGTCTTAAGAATACGTATACGAAATTTTAGAAAAAAACATCAAATAAAAAAAAGATATAACCTACATTATATTCATATGTCACGCATTTATTCATAATAGTAAGCCTGTTGCCCGAATTCGAGCAATTCAATAAAAATTAAGTGTTAGAAACACTTACACTAATATAACTACTGAGAAAAACATTATAACTATTCGAAAACATCGTAGCTTAACTATTCCAGCTATAAAACATAACTAATGTAAATAGATAATCATAAAAATAGATTTAAGAAATAATACTAAGATATATTTCAAATATTAATAAAAGGTACTTACAGAACACCTACAACATCGATTTATGACACAATTAGATAAAAAAAACACCAAAAAACCCAAAAAAAAGTTTTTTTTGAAAACCGTTAAAATTTGACTGACTTGTTTGCTCGGAAAGTGGAATTTTTTTATTTTGGAACTGCATTTTTCGGACAATTGACATTTGAGGAATGCATAAAAGATAATTTTGGCTAAAAATTTTTAGTTCGAAAATTCAAATTCGATCAATTCATAAGCTCTTCTCAAACTAAATTTCAAATCGATAAAATATCGGATTTTTATACAAAAATTTTCTTTCTGTTTTAAAAGGTTGGGAACCCCTGAAGTGAAATCACAATTTTTAAAAGTGGTTTGCACATATACAGCCTAAACCTGATTTAATGACATCTAAATCGATAGAATCGGTCCATTGGTCTGGGAGGAGTTGAAGTCACAAAAAAAACCTTAGCCTATTAATTATATAGATATTATCGTTCATAGAAGAAAATCTAATCGCGTTTTTCTCGAAACAAGTTTTTTCGAATTGGTTTCTAAGATATCTCGAGTTCTGCTTGATCGATTTCGATGAATCTTGATTCATTCTGATCTTCATAGACTCTGTTAAGCACTCTACTTATAAAAAGCCGAGAAACTTTTATATTTTGTTTTTTACGGCTAATAATTTCTGCCAAAAAGAGGGGTTTTTTGTAATTTGTTTTTTAACGCATGCCATTTTTTTTGTTTTTTATTTTTTTTATTTGCGTAGGTAGAGTGCTCAACTACAACCTTTTACTGAAGAATGCACTTTGATTTTTTTATTTCCGACGCCTTGAAAATGCTGGAGACGAGAAACCAACTTACAACCTTTTTTAAAACACGCCAACTTCAACGACCTCTAGAAAATAAGCAACAAATACAAAAACAACAAAAAAACAGTTTTTTTCTATCTTTAACTTTAACTGTACTTAATGTAAATTAATTTGAATTAAATAATTTAATAATACTATGTAAAAAAAATTAATTAAAAAGGTGTTGTTTTTAATAGCTTCACACTGTAATAGTACCTTAAGCCTTTTCATATGTTAGAATGTTGTTTCTTGAATCTTGAAGATCTGAAGATTCAATTTCATCTGTTGAGTCATCAGAAATTTCTTGAGCTTCAGAAAGATGTTCTTGTTATGGTTCTATAAGTCCAAAAGTTATCTCTCAATTGGTAAATCATCATCAATCTGAGAAAAATCTTTTAAACTGTGCTCATTGACTCCTGCAATATATTTTGTCTCCATTTCGGCTAGTAGGTTTAATTGCATATCATCCTCAGGTTCAAACTAAACGTCAAATGCTGTCGGATATCCCTGGCTGTCACAGTTCTGAACTGTTTCAGAAGTAATTTTGTCCCATGCACTTTTAGCAAAATAAACTGCATCCAATAAGTTTATACGCTTCACTAAATCATAGGCTTGTAGAAAAAATTGATTGAGATTGAAAACATTATATGAGAGAGTAAATATTTAACATACACACATTTTACTTTATTATGTGATGTAGTTAATATGATAAACCATGCCTTGTTGTTAAAGTGAACAACTTAAAGAGCCTTGGCAAGCTTATTTGTAAATTATGACATGAAAATATCTAAAAAAAAATTAGATAAATGTCCGTCCAAGAAAATTTTTTTTTTTGTTAAACGGGTGTCCGCGTCCGCTCATGAGAAGCGTCCGTTCAAGGGAAAGCGACTGCAATGCTTTTCTTATGGAGCACTGCCGGGACCTGACAACAATGTCCTTCTAAAGGGTGCGTCTGCTTATGGGAAGTGTCCGTTAAGAGACATTCCACTGTATATATTCAAGTTACTGGAGGTCAAAGGATAACTTTTCTTTGTAGACTTATGAAATATGATAATTATCTTTTACCATTTTTTAAATAGAAATAGCACGAGCTGTTAGAGTGCTTTATTATAATGTTTGTCTTCACTTTTGGTGGATCTTCTTTGGGAGACGCCCATATGTAAGCAGTTTGCAATAGACATGGTTAGTAACGCAGCGTTGCGTTGCGTTGCGTTGCGTTATTGAGTTGATACCGCTCTCTTAAAAAAAGTAACGCAATAGCGCATTAATACAAATGCAACACATAGCAAATCCAACAGCAAGAAAAACATTGAAAGCAAATGTACTTTGTTGTACGGCTCATCAAGCACAGTTGGAAAAGATTGAAAGTTGAATCAAACCAAATAAAATATGCTTGTATTTTATAGAAAAGAGGTTGCGGGGTTGATGCTGTTAAGCATAAATTCTTGGAGCATGTATGATTGGATGTTGCTTGAGCACACATGTTTGAGTTTTTTTCAAATTGAACATGTTTGATTTGAAAAGTTTAAGCACATTTTAATCCAACTTCAAACTTGTTTTATCCAACAGAAATGTGTGTGTGTATTTGTTTGAGACCTCAATTTAATGATAATAAAACACAACCATCTGCTTATTTGCTTGAATTTTGGGTTTTTTAATTTTTGTTGGATAACTAAATAATATGCTTCAATATTGTATCATTTTTAAAAAGAAAACAACATTTTTTTCCTATTTTCGTACCATTTCGATACATAGCGCGTCTGTTAGATTTTACGCAGCAGGACTGCAGCAGTCGACTATCGACTACGACAGCAGTAGCTGCATATCGACCAAAGAACTGCAATTATTCTTGTTTTTGAGTCATTGGTTGACTAACACAACAGTGAGTATAAGTGGATTTAAGTCAAAAAAGAACTTGCACTCATATCCACTCATACTCATTCGTGTGCGGTACACATAGCGTGGTGACCGTGGCATGCAGGTTAAGTGTGTGGCTTAGCATTCTCGGAGCCCGGGTTCGATCCCCAGCCGCGGCGAAAAAGTTTTTTCAATAAAAAATTTTTCTGATCGGTCACCACCTCTCTGCAGACAATGGCAAACCTCAGAGAGTAAATAATGCCATGTAAAGCTTCTTGAGAACATGAACTTTAGCCGTTCGGAGTCGGCATAAAACATGTAGGTCCAGTTCTCGGTCAGTTGTGTGCAAACATTTTATAACACACACAACACAATTGATCATAAGAAGCTCGGTCAAAGTCCTTTCAAGGGCTGAAATGGCCAATTTGTTTTTTTTTTTTACACATAGCGAATGAATGAACAAGAATAATTTTTGTGTTGTTATAAACCGACGTAGTGCTCAGTTCTCTCATTGAGTGAATGGATTTATTGTGCTATACCGTAATGACTCACAACATACAATAAACACCACCAGTTCAGTGGAATGACTTAAGTACTTAGAGTCATTTTTAGTTCAGCTTTCTTGTCATTTCATCCAAATTTAATTGTAAATGTCCAGCAACACATGCCAAACCAAACAATAACTGTTTTGCAAGAAGGATAACAAAAAATTATACTCAGCTCTTTCATTTTTTCACACAAAAAGTAAACAAAACATCAGCAGAGCATAACACAAAACAATACTCAACTCACTCATAGTTCTTATATTCCTCTCTCATGAATAAGTGAGTCACATCAGATTATTAACCAACATCCAATAAAGTAACAATTTGCAGATACACATGCATGTTAGAAAACTATGAGTATTTTCTGGTTTTAGTGGGAATGAGTCAAAGTATTTTGTTGAGTTCGAATAAGTACACATTTGCACCAATAGTTATGGCTCATGACTTAAGTATACTAAGTTTTTTGGTACTCATTGCAGATCTCTGATATCGACTACGATAGCTCATTCATGAACTGTGCTTTGACTGTGAAATTTTACGCATCAGCCGCATATCGACTACGACAGTCGGTCGTAAACTGCTGCTTTGACTGTCGTATTTTACACAGCAGACAGCAGCACCCGATCATCGACTGTGATAGGTCTTCGTGAATTATGGCTGTGGCTTTGGATCTTTACGCAGCAGACAGCAATTGCCGACTATCGACTGCAATAGTTTTACAGCAAATTCAAACGCTGCTCTTTACCACATGACTCAATGCACTATGCAATGATTTACTGTGAGATTTTCTGTGCTGATACGCGTCTTCTTGTTATATAGATACTATAACATTTCGAACAGCGGCATGACGCGTGTGTCAGAGCTACAATTTTTACTGCGTTACACATGTCTTATCTGCAATATAATATAATAAAATGTTACTCATACGCCACGGCAACGTTATTTAAATGTTACTAATACGCCACAAAGTATTTTTTTTTTATATCGTCACCTAAAATGCCAAAAAGACGCAACAACACTTTTTATTTTTTCAAAGGAGCAAACAAAAACGTCATGGAAAAGCACATATTTAAGATTTGAGAACTTATCATTCTTTTGAATTTCGGTAAAAAAATAGCTATTCTTCAAAGTTTATGTTTGAAATTTAGTTAGAGGGTCTTGTTTAGTCAAATTAATTAAAATAAATCAAGAATTATATGTAACATTATTTTGTTGTAACGTCTTTTTGCATTTTAGGTGACGATATATAACATTAAATGCAGTTTTAAACGCAATTCAGTGTTACACATAATTCGTGACTTTTAATAATTTAACCGTAATTAATAATGCACTATTTTTTAATTAAGAAGTATAGAATACAAAGCACATAAGACTGCATAAAATTATCTTTTAAATCAAACCTTTATTTAACTCCTTGCATATGTTTGCTGGCATTTATTTGTGACATATTTTATAACAATTGCCAGCATCATCATCATCATCTTCAAAAAGATGTGTCTTATTGTTCTAGAACAACTTAAAACAAAGACAAACGCAGACATACATACATAGCACATTCACATATCCAGACATAAGCTTAGATTGTCATTGTCATTGTCAATGTGCGCCAAAATTAAGATTTTTACGCTAATACTCTACAAAGTAAGCTAGCTTTATATGTTTTATTCTTTTGTGTGTACTTTGTTTTTTGTGTTTGTTTGAGTGTGAATGTGTGTAGTTGAATGACTTGGTGTGGTTGGGGCCCGGGCCATGAAGAGTTTTCGGGGCCTAAAAACTTTTGTATTCATCTTTATATATAAAATTTTTCTGTACATGGCTTTGTCACTGAACTCCTCCTAAACGGCTAAACCGATTTGAATGAAATTTGCTGGGTCTGTAGATGGTTTGTATCTAAAGTTTGACCCAGTAGGTGGCGCTGATATTGCTGTGGGAGTGTTTAAAGGGGTATTTGGGATTATAACTCAGAAACGAAATGAGAAATTGTCATGATTCTTTCACTACACCATTAACTTTAATGCATACAAAATTAAAAAAATACAAAATCAATAAAAATAAACAAAGAAAAACCCTTAAATTTTAATGATAGTTAGGCTTGATTTTTCGATCGTATACACCGTTTTTAAATTTTTGAGATAGAAGATTTTTAAGAAACCCTATATTTATACATACCATATAAAAGAACATTAAAAATGCCATTTTTGATTTTAAATATTTTTTGAATAGCAATTATTTTCATCAAAGTTTTTTGCGAAATAAAGAAATTCGTTAAGGTTTTTTTTGAAAAATTATAAAAATTAGAAGGAAAACGAAAATGAAAAAAATAGAAAAACGATTAAACGGAAAATTACAAACAAAAAAGAAATAAATGGAATCCTTTGTAAAATGACTGAGTTATTCACTATCAAAGTCAGCACTTTCATTTTGGATTGATTTTTTTTTCTATTTCAACAGAAAATAAAATAAGTATTAAACATTTTTTGTGTATTTTAGGTACGAAAGTTTTTATGGAGTCAATATTTTGGAAATTTAAGAAACTTGCACTTTCTTATAGAAAACGAAATTTGTCTAATAAAATATTTCTAAACCAAGAATGTTACTTACCACAAAGGTATGCAACTACCAAATTGCAATAACATATCTTTGAAAATTCTTGTAAGGCAAATTATTTTCTTTACGTATTCAAGATGTTGGATGAATCTGAATTGGATGAGGACCTTAGTATGTTTGGCGATGCGAAAAATGTAAAAAATTTGAGTTTAAACGGTTAAATATAAAAACGTGACCACAAAGGTATAACTACCAAATTGCAATAACATAACTTTGATAATTCTTGCATGGCAAATTATTTGCATGGCATTAACCATTAATATTTAAGGTGTTGGAACGAATCTGAATTGGATGAGGACCTTAGTATGTTTAAGGATGCCAAAAAATGTAAAAAATTTGGGTTTAAATGGTTAAATATAAAAAGGTGGCTGTTAAGGCACAAACTGTGTATGGCTTTGGCGTCGAAGTGCCTTGATTCAACCTCTGCAGATAATGACATACCCCAGAGAATTATAAATTCCATGAAAAGCTTCTTGAAAACATGCTGTTTAGCCGTTCGCAGTCGGTATAAAACAAGTAGATACAGTTTTTGATCCATTGTGTACAAAATTTAATAAAACGCACAGCAGAATAGCTCATAAGAAGCTTTAATAATGTCCTTTCAAGGGCTGAAATGGCCAAATTGATTTGGATTTTTGAACATAGAAAAGCACAAGATTTTAGAATAATTGCGTGAAAAATTGGGAGCATTTTGTTATGATTCAGAGGGTTTTTTTAAACACTTAACCTGTAAGGTCAAGGGTATATTATCTTTGGGCAAACGTTGGTTACACCTAGAACGAAGTGTATCCGGTATAAAAAAGTATAAAATGGGTGTGATCCGCCCATGAACATGCCCACATCCCATACAACCCACAATATTAAAAGGTTCATATTTGACTTTGAGAGATGAATCTTCGCATAGATACTAGGTATGTGAGATAATTGTATCAAAATAATCTGTTCACAAAATGAGCGTCATCCGCTCATGAACAGGTCCACTTCCCATACAACCCACAATATTAAAAACACTATTAAATGTTCATATTTAATATGGTGGTTTGAGCTTCAAAGATAGTTTTCGAACCGATAGGTGGCTCAGTTGTCGATTTTTACAAAAAGTTTTAATTATGTCAACGAATTTTTTTTTAATTTAAATCAGACTTCACCACAAATATGAATTTTCATCTACGTTTCAATGTTTTTTAATGCGATTTCAAGTATTTGTATAGGAAAATAGGGTAAAAGTTAATATTTGAACAGAATAAACATTAATGAAAATCAAAGTTTTAAAATTATTAACCAAAAAAGTAAATTTTTCCAGAAACAAAGAAAAATATGCTAAAAATGTCAACTATTTTAACGTTTCATATCTCATAAGCAACAATAAGCAACACATAAAAAGCACCACAAGAATCGAGCTGCGTCGGGTATTATAAGCTAGTAATAATATATAAATTCAAATAAAATATATAGAAAAATATTCAGTTGAAATAACTTATTCAACTATTGTTAATTGTTATATTCAATCTTCGGGTGAAATATTTTAGATAATTCATAATAAAACTCTTTGCATGGATTTTAACAATTTAAGATTTACGAATTGGAAAAAACTAATTTTGCGCACGATTCTGCTGAAAACCATTTGTTCCATCCTAAAGACGGTCTTAAGGCACTACTTCACTTTGGTTTTTATTCAAAATTTTTGCATTTCCATGGGTTCCAAAAATTGATTTTATTTTTCATTTCTTTTAAAAAATTTTCATGCATTTTCAATTTAATTTTTTCTTTTCAGTCCTTTCTTTTTGTCATTAAATAAACAAAAAAGATGTTTGTTTAAAAAAAATATTTGAGAACTTCAGTTTTTACTTAAAATATGAAATTAAAGGTATTTTTATATTTTAATCCGCCGTTGTCAATATAGAACAACACGCAGTTCGTTTTTTTTCCTCATCCCTTAATTAGTTGTCATACTTTAAATTCTTGATAGAAAGGAATGGACATATTGGAGTAACTTTTTGTAAACAAGTAAGCTGTTTTACCATGCTTCAGCACGTCAAAATATTTTGTCCAAAATAAAAACAAACAAAAATTACTATTAAATTTTTTGTTTGTTGTAGTTTTTCGTCTTCATTTCTTTTTTTTTTTTATTTATCAGCGCTATTTTTCAAGGAAACCTTCATCATTAGGCTTATAAAATTAATAAAATTTTTTATGTTATATAAATCGACATGTTGTAATTAAATTTGTTCACGGCACTTCAATTAGGAACTGAAAATATCTTATTTTGAAAAGTTTTAAGGATAAAATCATTATGCTAAAGATACTGGAGATGAATGTCACGTACACCAAATTTATCCTTGTTCCATTCGCTGTTCATTTTAAGTTTTTTATTTTTTTAAGCTTTACATTAAAAATCATAAAATTACAGTTATTGCTAAGTTTTATTTTTTCGCTCATAAATAATACTTATTGCTTGAGTTTTTTTTTATTAATCAGAAAATAAAACTGATTTTTGATTGTTTCACTCTGAAATAAAACTATTATGTTGAGTTTTATTTTTTTACTCAGAAAATAAAACTAATTTTTTAATTGTATATTTTCGCTCTTTAATTGTATATTTCGAAATAGAACTTATTTTTTAAGTTATATATTTTAACTCAGAAACCAACACTTATTTTTTGAGTTTTATATTTTACTTCCAAAAAAATCCATTATTTATGAGATTTATTTTTTCACTCTGAAATAAAACTTATTTCTTTTTTTTTATTTATAACTTAGCAAATAAGGCTTTTTTGAATTTTTTTTTCGTTCTAGAAATATTTTTTGAGTAATATTTGTTTACTGAGAAAATAAAACCTATTTTTTTAGTTTTATAATTTTATTCGGAAAATTAAACTTATTATTTGAAAATATGGCACACAAAAAGAGCCATTATCAAAGAAGAGTCCAATTAAAGAGTTGATACAAAAATTACAAGAGCCTTATTTTGTTAGTAAAATAATAAAACTCAAAAAATAAGTGTTATTTTTTTAATAAAATATAAAACTAAAAAAAAATCAGTGTTTTATTTGAGCGAAATAATAAAACTCAAAAGCAACTTTTACTTACTAAAACTTTTACTTAGTAAAAAATAAAACTCGAAACTTAAGTCTTATTTTAGAGCGAAAAAATAATACTCAAAAAAAGCTATTATTTTCTAAAAACAAAAAATACAACTCAAAAACTTTGGCTGTGTGCGAATTGATCTAAAATTTAGAAAATTACTTTTCTTTTCATTGGAAAGTTCCAGCCCTGCAATAATTTAGAAAAAAAGCTGATAAAACTGTGCGAACACATATTTGACAACTAAATTTTTGACAACTAAAATATATTGCGGTAGCATTTGTTTTGCTTTTTATTTTTGTTTTCTGTTTTTTGTAAAAAAATAATTTAAATTAAATCAAGTGCAAGTTATTCGGTTTCTACAATAAATGGAAGAAAACATCAAATCAATGCAGCTCAAGGCGCAGTATCTCAAGAAATTGTCGCCTCTCGCTGCGTACTATTCTTGCTTTTTTTTGTTTTTTTAAAATTCAAAATATTTTTTGCTTAAACTGTGAATATATTGTACATAAAAATGCTGCCAGATTATTAAATAAAAATCCGTTCGTTGGTGGATGGCACCCTCGTTTTTAACATACTTTAGTATGGATATAACATATTCCCATACCAAGTTTTAGCTCTGTTTGTCAAATATAAACCATTTTACATGTTTTTTAATTTTGTGAGTTGCATAGGAAGTGGAAATGTTCGTGGGTGTAGCACGCCTATTTTAAAATGCAATTATTAATATGCAAAATACAATTGTATGCGTCTTAGTTCTGATGTAAAATGCATTCATATCACATTTTATTTCTGTATCTTAAATACAACCCTCTGCATAATGATTACAAATTTGTGATTATAAGGGCCGAATAATACGTGTCCGTGGGCGGACTTCAAGAATATTCAATAGTGCAAATCGAAAATGTATATATATCAAGCTTCATACAATTATCTCAACCTTGTTCATCTACTCTGTTAATGGACAACACGCAGACGGACGAACGGTCAAACACACAGGGCTAAATCGACTCACGAGGTGACGCTGATCAAGAATATATTCACTTTTCTATTCCGGACTCGCTTATTTCTAGGTGTTACAAACGTTTGCACAATGTAAATATGCCATAAACTTATAGATTTGGGGTATAATGACTTGAAATGAACAATCAGAAATTTTAAAATAATAAATTCTTACTTTATAAGTGTTTGTACACTTTTCCCAATTAAAACCTCCCACATTTTGTGACAAAAATAAAATAGAACAATATGGCACCTTCACCAATTTAGACATGAAAAGGCTGCTCAAAACTTTTGTAAATTGTAGGTAAGCACTGCAATACCGACAAACTTCCAATAATTTAGTTTAGACACTCAATTTAGATCAATTCGCACACAGCCTTAATATTATTTTAGATCCAGAAAATAAAACTAAAAAAAAGTATTATTTTGCGATTAAAAAAATAAAACTCAAAAATAAGTCTTATTTTCTGAGTAACAAAATAAAATTGAAAAAATATATGATAAAAACGGATTTTTTTTTTAATAAAACTCATAACAGTTTCGGTCCCTGGCCTTAACAAAAAATTCACTTAACATATGACTTAAAATGTAAAAATAGACGAAACGAGACGATTGCAATCTGACGAGCGTTTGCATTCGTTACGGCTGTTTTGGCATTTAACCCAAAATAAAACGTTGTAGAACACGTCTGACCTGATAAACTGACAACCGAAATAAAGACATGTAAATTACTTTTTCATCCCCAACAACGACAATAAAATAATAAATATATGTTAACTTGCACTAATTGATGAAAATGCAACAAAACTTGATGTAAACATATTCCACACAGTTGCTGCTGACGAGTTGAGACGGTAAAAGTTCGATTCTTATACTATGTTCACACTGGAAGCTAAATGCGCATTTAAAGCTTAATTTGCATTTATTTCATTAATGCTTCTCTAAATGCGCATTTACCCATAGAAAATTCTGTCAAGTTAATTCACTTACATGCTACTTCAAATGAGCATTTAGCAGTTTGCGACCCTGATTCGATATTCGAAAAACTGCTACTCGCTACTTTTTTCTCATCTCTGACTTGAACTCGTTTCATTAGTTGTCAATTTTGTTTACTGTCAGATTTTTTGCTTAGGCTGTGTGCCAATCGGAAACTTTTGACTCGGATTGATACTCAGGGTATAGTATAAATTTTGACAAGAGGGAATAGAATTTTTGACTCAAGCGAAAATTAAAAAAAGCATGTCTTAGTTGCATTGATGTTTGGAAAAATTAAGAGGAGGGTTGTGTACAATATATTAGCTACATTATTTTGACTTTTTTTTCTGAAAAAATAGTATTGCTTGATGATGTTTCTGGATGCTGTTAATATTCAGAATATATTAATTTTTCATTAAAGCAATGGGCGGGCGGTGGTGTAGTGCTCAAAATGTAATGTATATAAGGATTTATAAATGTAATTACAGAGTATAAATATACAGTATTTTGGATTTTGAAAATTTTACCTTCAGGTAAATTGCACACAAATGGTGAAATAAAATAAGAGCCACACATTATTAAACAAAGAGCCGCACATGCCTATTGATGGTTTACAGTATTTTTCCAGCAGGTCTTTTCTCCAATATAATATTTTTTTTAAATTAGTCCTGTTTTGTTACTCGGTTTAAGCAATTCTGTCCAAAAATATATGACAGCCGTCCATACTTTTCCAATGGTATATTGATAACGAAGATTGTATAAGAAATAATGAAGTTATTTTAAGTTTTGTGAAAATAATCTTAAAAAAAATACATGAAAACATTATTATCATTAATGCAATTGCAAATATTTTCAAATTTTTGATGCAGATTTTTTCAGGCCTAAAACTTGAGACAGTTTATTTGCTTACAACTATTACACTTGTTAATATATACATATACGGAAAGCATGATTTTTGGAGGTTTTTGCAAAATGGTTAAGCTTACTGACGGATTTTGGTATAGCCAAAATATTTTGGGAATCACCGTAAAATACATCAAGGCTCATTTTAGAATGGGTACAACTGGAACTTTTTTTTTCAAAGCACGTGTTCATATTTTGAATGTTTTATTAAAAATTTGCAACTTCGGGTGTTGCAAGGTCAAGACTTAGAGAGATTTTTTTGGAGTGCGTGTTAAGTTTTAAGGTTTTTAAGTTCGGTGGACAAAATTTTAGCACTGCTACTGATTTTTTTTTTTCATTAGTATATTTTAGAAATGGAACAAAATGATATCAAAAACATGTTGAATGAAAATAATTATGAATAAATCGATGGTTAAGTAAACTAAACTGATAAGTGAAAAATTTAACATGTGCATAAACGTCGATTTTGTTTTTACATATCAATATATTTCAGTACAAAATACTCATTTGAACTACATATGTACTGAGCAGCATTCATTGGTTATGCATTTTCAACAAATTAACACAATAAAGATATTATATTGACGACGACCTATTTTTGTCAAAAGACCAAATGGTTTTTTGTTTAATTTTTATACATGTTTACACAACTATTGCTTTAATAATCTTATTTTACGCAAAGCAACAGTATTTATTAAACATATATAATTTTGAATAATAAAAAGTATTAGAAAACGCAGCAGTTAACTTTTCATGCTTCATTTGGCGCAGTAAAAATGATAATTCAATTTCAATAGATCAATTTTCGAACTTCTAAATGCGCATTTAGAAATCAGTGTGAACGTACTATTACGGAACAAAGCGTCTAGTCAAACGTTTCGTTCAGTTTCGATCAAACACGTTACACCATTTTGCTAAATAACATTGTTTCACGTATGCTTGAATTTACTCGTTACGTCTCGTCTCGTCTATTTTGGTTGGCCCTTATTGCTTTTTCTTATGCTTTTTTTTTAGAATTGATACTTTTTAAAATACAAGACATTTTTTAGTCAAGGATGTTCTTAAATTTAATAAATTTGGAATAAAATTTGAATTTTAGAACCAAAGTTTTAAAATTTATTGCAAAATATCTTTACAGTAAACATCTTGAATTAATTTTTAAATCCATCTTTGGACTAATACTTTTTTGAATAATAGGAGTATTGCAATTAAAAGTTTACATTTTAAACCCATGCGGGAATAAAACTAAGTTTTAGTATGTAAAAAGGTTTAAATTTTATACCCATGCAGGACTAAAACTTGGTTTTAGTATTCGGCGTGGTTTAAATTTAATACAATTGCGGTGCTGTCATGTGTACAGTACAGGACTGACTTAAATATAGTTCAAGATTTTTAGCCGTGTGGTATGAATTGAAAAATTTTTAAAGAAACACTATATTATTAATAGGCTAAGGTTTTTTTTGTGACTTCAACTCCTCCCAGACCAAAAGACCGATTTTATCGATTCAGATGTCATTTAATTAGGTTTTGGCTGAACTTGTGCAAACCACTTTTAAAAATTGTGATTTCACTTCAGGGGGTTCCCAACCTTTTAAAACAGAAATAAAATTTTTGTGCAAAAACCCGCTATTTAATCGATTTGAAATTTAGTTTAAGGAGAGCTTATAAATTGATCGAATTTAAATTTTTTTTCAAAACTAAAAATTTTTAACCAAAATTATCTTTTATGCATTCCTCAAATGTCAAAAGTTCCACTTTCCGAGCAAACAACTCAGTCAAATTTTAACGGTTTTCAAATTTTTTTTTTTTTTTCTACATTTTTGTTTAATTTTCTTTGAAATTTGTTGGCAATAACGGTAATTATTTTTCCAAATGTATTTTTATTGAATTTTCTTAATATTGTCTTTAGTTGTTTAACGTGTATTTTTATGAAACGCCAAGGCAGAGAAAAATAATCTTTAAAATTTAAAGTTCTTTATTTGGAAGCAAATATCTCTGCAATTTTTTTAAAAATTTCATTTCCTTATTTTTTGTATTTAATTGCAATTAATTGACTTAAAAAAAATTACAAATTTTTTACTGTTACTTAATTTTTTTATATTTTAATCATTACCTTTAAAAAGAGTCCAATAAAATGAATGTTTTCTCAAAAAATTTATTAAAAATTGTTTTTGTTGTAAAAATAAAAAAATTTAAAATTTGCATTTTTTATTTTCTTTCATTGTATATAGTTTATTTAAGACGAATTTGTTTTTGTTTGACAGAAAAATTTATAAATACTATGTGTCATCGAAAAAACAAGACTACCCCCTATGGTTTTTGCTCGAAATTTTTTTTTTTAAAATGTTGTTCTTATAATTTTTAAATCTTCAACAAGCTTCAAAAACAATATATTTGAAAAAAAAATTCATTATAGCTACAACCAATTAAAAGTTATAGCCACGAATCTGTTTTAATCATCCTGCTTATCTATATAATTAATAGGCTAAGGTTTTTTTGTGACTTCAACTCCTCCCAGACCAATGGACTGATTTTATCGATTCAGATGTCATTAAATCAGGTTTAAGTTGTAAATGTGCAAACCACTTTTAAAAATTGTGATTTCGCTTCAGGGGGTTCCCAACCTTATAAAACAGAAATTAAATTTTTGTACAAATATCCGCTATTTAATCAATTTGAAATTTAGTTTGAGAAGAGCTTATGAATTGATCGAATTTGAATTTTTTTCAAATTTAAAACATTTTTAACCAAACTTATCTTTTATGCATTCCTCAAATGTCAATTGTCCGAAAAATGCAGTTCCAAAATCAAAAATTCCACTTTCCGAGCAAACAACTCAGTCAAATTTTAACGGTTTTTAAAAAAAAAACCGTTTTTTTTGGGTGTTTTGGCGTTTTTTCATCTAAAAGTGTTGTAAATCGATGTTGTAAGTGTTCTGTAAGTTCCTTTTATTAATTTCTGAAATATTTCTTAGTATTATGTCTTAAATCTATTTTTTACTGCGTTTTTTTTTAAATTAGTTATGTTTTATAGCTGGAAGAGTTAAGCTGAGATGTTTTCGAATAGTAATAATGTTTGTCTCAGTAGTAATATTAGTGTAAGTCCGTCTTCGTATTTTGACAGTTACATTAAAAAATTTAGTGTCAGATCATACGTTTCAAGTCAAACCATTCAGATAATGATCTTTTATATCATTATTGAGACTGAATATATCGTCATTGAGTATAATAACTTCTTGAATATAATAGCATATATTAAACGTCTATAATGTTTCTTACATTTGATTTTTATTGAATTGCTCGAATTCGGGCAACAGATTTACTAGTATTACTTTAACTATCGTTCATGATAGTGGTGCTATCATAAACTTTATCAAATTCAATCAAAATTTATTGAAAAACTGTAAGAATGTCCGAAAAGAAATTTATCCAGGTTTTCATCTCCATGTCATAAAACACGATGATGTTGTTAATTTTGATTTTTCATAGAAGGTAGTTGATGAATCTTTTGAGTTTTTGACAGTTATGTATTAACTTATATGGTGTATTGACGAAAAAGGTTCCCAAATGATCTCAAGTCATCGGAAATGAAAAGCCCAAAAAAAAAACTTAAAATTATTATTAATTGGAAATTTTCTTATAAATGATATCAATAAAAAGTTGAAAGCTACAAAAATACACGGTGACATGTGAAAAATAAGTACCGGTTTTTCACTTTTTTTTTGCTATATTACGTGCTTTAAAAAAATATCATCTGAATTAAATCTAAAATCAAAACAGTTGTGACGACTTTAAAATAAAACAAAATCTTAGTAAAGTTAATCGAGTAGTTCTTAAGATATCTTTAACACCAGTTTGAAAAACACAAGTTTTCAGAGCACTCATTTTAGAATAATTTTTTTTTTCCATTTGAAAGTACAGCAGTTATGAGTTTGGATATGCAGCTAAAAAAAGACATGTTACATGTTAATACTGGGAAGCCGCCATTTTCTTCAGAAGTGCTAGCAATATTTTTTTGAAAGTGCTCAATACTAAAGTCAAAAAGACCCTTTTGTAATTTTTTTTGCAAAAGTTTGTTTGTTTGTTTAATTTTTTAAATTTATAAAGTTGGCCACTAGGTTTTTGTCCTCTGGAGTGGTTTTCGCTTTAGTTATGGTTTAATAAATTAATTTCCAAAAATATATTTTTTGTTTCAACGACCTTTGTACTTGGAGCCCCTTATGATGTGGAGCCTGAGCCAAAGGCCCTACTGCCTCGTCTTCTGATAGCGCCTTTGTGTATGCTAGTATATATGTCGAATGCCTGCTATCGCTGTCTGCACTGTTTTAGGATAACAGCTGCACTGAAGATACACCTCATGACGTTGCCAAAA
The DNA here is from genome assembly GCA_958299015.1 of Tetanocera ferruginea. Classification (NCBI taxonomy): domain Eukaryota; kingdom Metazoa; phylum Arthropoda; class Insecta; order Diptera; family Sciomyzidae; genus Tetanocera; species Tetanocera ferruginea. The sequence continues at coordinate 126,846,265 of OY282642.1, read as the reverse complement.
TGTTTGTATGTTTGTGTGTTTGCTTGTCTAACTGTATTTTTTTTTTATTTCTTTAAGTACACGCCATTATTGTGTAGTGTTGATGTCGCACTTGTATTTGTTCATTCCTTTGTAGATATATGCATTTAAACATACATATGCATGAAAGTGTGTTTTCCTGTGCAATTTCTGCGTGTGCCTTTGTTTCTGTGAATTCATGTTTGTTTATTTGTTTTGAAGTTTGTTTGGTCGTTGGTTTGTTTGCCTAAATTTGAAGTCTTAACAAGTTGTATGTTTTATTGTTACTTACACTACAGCACAATTGACGCTGTTTGACGCATGTAAATAATTTGCACAGATTTGAAATGGTTTGTTAGAAAATTTTGAAAAATTGGCATGCAGCGGTTAGGTTTTAACTTATTTGAGCTGAAGCTTACGAACTACACTCAGAAAAAAGTGTCTCGGAATATGATAAAAAAGGCATCATATTTAGAGAAAAATGGTATAGACTTTGCTCCAGAGAATGCTATTCTCTAATTGCGATACTAAAAGTTCTCTAAAAATGATAAAAAACTACCATGAAATAAAAAAATATATCATTTTTAGAGAAAAATACTTTTTTTTTTGAGAAAATATTTGTTTTTATTGAAGAAAAAACTTCTCATAGTGAATTTTTTATCAAAATATAAGAAAAGTTTTTCATTTTCAATAAAATTTCTCTATAAATGAGAAATTTTTTGTGCGAGAAAAATACTTATCATTATTAGAGACATTGAAATGTTTCCATTTCCTAGAAGTAAAGAAATATTTCTACGAAAATGTGAAAATTTTATCTAATTGAAGAAAATTTTATTTGAAAAAGAGAAAATTGCTATTATCAAAAATAGAGAAATTTTTTACCGGAGCAAGGTATGTGTTTTTTTCTCAGTGTATAGACATTTAATTATTAGCGGCAAAAGTTGTTTTTAATAAAAAAATTGTTCTTATCATAACAGTTCTGATCATATGATCATCTGTTCACACATTTGACCAAAGTCCTTTCAAGGGCTGAAATTTGTGTGTTTTTTTTATCCAAATATTTTTAATGAATTTTTATTTTCATGATTTTGTGATGCTTCGAAAAATGCTGAGAGAAGTAGTAGAAACACTTTAAATGGCTGTTTTTATGCAAAGACAAGTTCTTAACTAAAGTGCTGCTTAATACAAATTTAGGCTTAACTGAATGTATGTGTTAAGACCAAAATTTTTGCAAAAAAACGTAACAAAACTGTCAAAGATAACAAAAAATTATCTGCACATAACAAAATTTATATAAATTAAATAAATTAATAAGGAATCTTTAATATATAAAAGACAAGTTTTATGTTCCGAAACTAATTTGGCTAAAACTGTAATTAATTCTTACAAAAAAGTGCTTTTTGTACGATTTACTTATGCTATCCAAATAAAAATTTCAGCCTGAAAGTATGCATACGTAATTTACGTGTATAATTTTAATAAACTTAATCTCGTAGTTTTTACTTTAACTGCTTCCAAATCGTCGTAGAGCAGGCTATTACATCATTTAAATTAAAAAGTACGCAGCTCATCTAATGCTACTAATATGCACACTAGTGCACAATTCCTAATGGTGAAAACCCATGACAGAATAATAAGGTACGCTCATATTTTTACGGCTGCTCAAATGTCTTATTTTACACTAACAAGGCTGTGAGGTGCTATAACCGTCAAGCGAAAAGGCAGCAACAGCAATTAGAAAACTTAAATTCGAACAGCTGAGTTTTGACATCCAGCTCACTTTCTCTCCAATATGCGCCTACCTTGTTATTCTATCATGGTGAAAACCAACACATTCAACTCTCTCACACTCCCACACACATATACTCAATTAACTACATATGTAACGTTTTGAGCTTCTTGACTCAAAGTTTGTTCTTCTTCTTAACATCTTTTTGGTATGTGTAACACCTCATTAACTCACCTTCAAACGCATTCGTATCCTGCCAAGATTAGTAGTTTTATTTATAAAGACAATTATTTCTGCAGACAAGCTCCTACCTCACGCACGCAAACATGCTCAGCCGAGTGAACGAGACAGCGATAACCACTTGAAGTTAATTACAAGCCAGCCTGTTGCTATGATGCTGATTAACTCACACCGCGACATAACCATCACATGCACAAGATCAAAGTGAAAAATATTTTGAATTTAACAGGGGAGAGACTTGTTAAAATTCAGGAATTTTTTTTTGTAAACCACCGCTCATGCTCCTGTAGTATGCAACAGAGTAATTAATTTTTTTGTAAGCAATTAGTTGGTAGGTTCCTATATTTTTTTTTTTTTTTTGTTTTCATCTTAGAAAAGTTTTTTAATTTTATATTTACATATTCTTACATACTGTGTTATTTATGCATACAAACAAATTTGGCAATGTTGAAATTCTTAAGAACAGAGTTTTGCTTAACTTTGTTTTATAAACATGTTTTTCATTTTAAATTTTTAGGTTTTTTTTAGCTTGATACAATACTCAGGGGATGCCTTCTATAAATATATAAACGTTGTGTTGTTTCAGAAGGCATGTACTATTTTATTTTAAGAGTGAAAAAGCAATCGTTTGTTATAAGCACAGTTCGAAACTGTTATAGAACGTGTTTTTCGCAGATTTTTTTTTCAAATTTTAGTGAGCTGCCAAAAAACGAATGATCTCTATAATGTGAATTTTTGTTGGGTTCTAATGTGCATTACGATCAGAACTTTAGTTAGAGAAAATACTCGAGCTAGTCGTTTATTTTGCTAATCCATTAACTTTCACAGGACAAAATTTGAACACTTAGATAACTTTAATGTGTTGCCATTAATGAGTTTTACTCACTTCTTCTCACCACTACTACTAATGTTTTTGAGTGTCCGAATAAACATGTTAATATTTAAGCTCAAGCCTTACAATGTTCGTACAACGGCCATCAAGAAAAAATTTAAGAAAAATTTATAAATCGGCTGTGTTTAACTTGCAAGATATTTTTCCGGACATTAATTTTGTTCCCTTTTTTATGATAATGCTTTATGATAATCAGCTAACGATAAATTTTAACAACAGGTGTCATAAGACTTCTTAAAGCTCCAAAGTAATTTTGCGAATATTCAGATTAAAATTAATATTTTTAAGAATACATGTATGATACAAAAATGTTGTACCTAATACATGTATTGAGATATTAGGGGTATTCTCTCTGTCTTGCAAAACCCTTGCAAAGTGTAAGAATTGCAAAAGTTGCAAAATCTTGCACCCCCTGCAACAACATAGCAACAAAATACATACGATAAAAGTTTCGCAACTCGTGCAATTTGTGCAACAGTGATACCCATGTTTTCAGTGGACGTGCAACCGTGCACTCTGACTGAAACAAATGTGTTATTTTTAATTCGTGTGCGTTGGCGTAAGTATTTCACTCTAATTTGATTTTATTTACTTAAACATAAAACTTTTTACATTTCTTCAGCTAAAAATGGACCCGCAATCAAAAAAACGAAAAGCCACGCCATGCAAAAAGTGGAAAGAAAGTGAAATTGACGCAATTGTGGACTATTTGCACGAGGAGCGTGATTTTGAGGTACGTTCCCTATATAAAGAAATTTACATGTTGTTAATCTTTTTATTTTTCAATTGCTCATACAGCATCCAACAGCACAATTCTATTATAAAAAATTAATAGAAAAGAAGCAACTGGAGGCAACGTGGGACCTTGTGCGGTGGAAGGTGCGATACCTGAAAACGCAGTTCAAAAAAGCCAATGACTGGCTTGGATCAACGGGGGTAGGAGTGCTGGAGGAAGACGGGAATGGAAATATCGAAGGCAAGTAATGTTTGTGTAGTGGAAAAAACCAATAATAACATAAACAATTGCAGCAAAAATTCTGAAGTTGTGTCCACATTACAACAGGCTAAAAGAAATTTTTGGGAAGCAAACTGTGGCGCTTGCGCCAGTTTTATGTTCCAATACGCCTGCGTCATCACCACCACCTTCTCCAGCTACTCCTTCATCGCCACTACAGTTTGCTGAAGAATTTTCATCAACTTTGCCTTCAGACGCACCATCTTCCACCACACCGGTGCCGACAGCTGCGCCAATAGCTACTACACCAAAAACAAAGGCGCCTACTTCAGCCGTATCGCAGCTGGTGAAAATCCAAGAGGCTAGAATTTCATTTGAAAAAAATAAATTGGATAGTGAAATGGAAATTCAAAGGATTAAAATAGCTTTAGAAGAAAAAAGAATTGAATTAGAAATGAAAAAGCTCATAAATGAGGAAAAAAGGAACGAACAAGAAGTTGACTTAAAAAAATTAGAAATGGAAATGAAAGAAAGGGTGCTTAAGTACGAAATAGATAAAAAATATTCAAAATAAAACGAATTTTTTATACATATATAAAAGACCGTATCGGTCTTATTCATAAAAATATCTTAAAATTGCTTCTAATGTTAAAAAAGCTTTTTAGAGTTAAATTCAATTTGAAGTGAAAACAGTGCCAAAAATGGTTTGTGAATTTTATAAATTCAATAATTTTTTGTTTAGTTTGTTTTGTTATTTTTATCGCTTATAAATAACAAAACAAACTAAATAAAAAGAATAAATTATCGCTTATTATTTTTATTTGAAATGCATCGCCATATTTTCATAAAACTGTTTAAATTGCTTTATCCAAGGTTTATTGAAGGTTTCTATTTCTTTCTATAAGAGGCTCATATTTTATAAATATAAACGTTTAATATATATAAACAGAAACAAAATTTGTTTTTTTTATATGTTTTAATATTTTATTTCAATAATTATTTCTTTTAATTTTCAAACATAGTTCGGTATAATTCTTGCCTTTTTTCAACTGCTGCGATTGTTCTTGCGTTATCGTCGGCTGGAATGATTTCATCTTCTGTTTCTTCCTGAGTCATGCTGTTGAAGTTGTCTTCAAAGCTAGACGAGAGGCTACGCAAAATATTGTGCAATATACAGCAAACCATGAACCACTGTGAACAGAAGTTGTGACTTTTTTCATCTTTTATTCGAGTCCTTAATTCTTTAAGACTACCAAACCGCTCTTTTAGAATGCCAAAGCAATGTTCCACTCTTACTCGGAATCTGCTATGTCGTAAATTGAAAGCCTTGCGTTTTGATGAGTTTAATTCCTGCGAATTCGACCTGAATGGAGTAATGAGGGTGGTTTGCAAAGGATAAGCAGAATCGCCTGCAATCCATTGTTCTGATGAAAAGTATCTATCTTTTTGGCAAAAAAGGTCACTGGTCCGAAAAATGCGCGCATCATGAACACTTCCAAAATGGCCTACTGCAACATGACGAATTATTAGATGATAATCGCATACGACTTGTGCTTTAATGGAATAAATGCGGCTTTTTGAAAAATAAGCTGTGTGATTAACAACAGGTGCTTCGGCAAGCTTCAGTTCAGTGCCATCAATATATCCCACACAATGTGGCAACTCATGGTATGTTTTGTTCACAATATCTTGCCTTTCGGTGGGATCAGGCCATGAAATATATTTGGGTTGGAGACGCAGGAAAGACTCGAAAACTCTAAGCGTTATTTTATAAATGGTTTCCCCATCTCCAACCCCAAATATTGTGGCTATTTTTCGAATGACCGAATTATCCCCAGATGCTCCGAGTCGGTACAAAACAATACCCAACTGAAGATCGATAGGATACTGCTGCTGCGTGTGTGAGTTGATAAATTCTGGGCTATCGCGCATTAATGACAGTAAAAATTCAAATTGAACTCTTGTCACACGTAGCATCTGTCGGAAACGATTTTCATCGAACGCAACAAGCACCGTCGATCTCCATTCCAATGATTTAGGAACATTGTGAAAAATTCCGCAGCGGTTTGACAGAGTGACAAGAATGTCTTCATCCAAATCATTTAATATCCTCCAATACGAGCGTTCATCTGGTAAATCAAACAAATTACATACTAACGTGAACAAAAATTACAATAAATATTACCATCTTCCAGAATAATATTGTAAGCAGCATTTTCAATAAGAAAATCTAAAATTTTTTTGTTTTCACTAATTCGCGGCATTTCTTACAATGTTTACAATATTTGTGTTTTAGTGCGCTCTCGCAGTGTTGCATATTTCAGTATTGCAAGGTTGCATTTTCACAAACTTTGCATCTTTGCTATACTGCGAGAATACCCCTATTGTAACACAATGGTTTCGTATATCGAGTCGACAATCTCGTCAATGTCGTTTATTGTGTTGTCATTGTCGCCAATGTCGTTAATTGTGTCAATCATGTCCATCCAAGTATCTTATAGTAGCTTATAATAAATATAAAAGTCCAAATGAGTTAATTAATTGTGTCATCAATATCGACTTGTTCGAAAATTTTGTCTTCGATGTCATCACTATTGCCATAAGCAGCAGTTTTTGGTTTGATAATTGCTTTAACTTTTGCAAAATACATATTAAATAAAAATACGGCACGATTACGATTTCCGGGGCGCCGCGATTTGAAGATGTTTTCTGGTAGAAAACAACAAAAAAACATGATTCGCCGAACAAAAAATCGATAATACTATTAGCTATCGAGTTATCGATTTTTTTAAAAAAATTTTTTGTTAAAAGATCTGTTCAAAAAAACATCTATATCTTTGTCGTTACTCAATGGATCTTTAAGATTGATATGTCATTTCAAAGGTCATTAAATGACCTTTCAAATATATTTGTTATAAATATCATTGCTATAATATTTTTAATTTTATCAGCGAATTTATTCCAAAGTTGAATTATTTAATAAAAAGAACCGTTATTTTATAAAAAATTTACGTTATTAAGTTACTAAAACTATATTTTTTTTTGAAAAGCTTACAGTTAGACCTTTTGTTTGACATATAAAATATACATTTTTTTATATAATTTCACACTATATTACATAAAATTTAAATTTTCCAAGTGTTTTCTTTGTTAAAAAATCTGTTCACAAAATTTTCTATATTTTTGCCGATATCCAATGGATCTTAAAGATTGACATGCTATTCGAAAGGTAATTAAATGCCTTTTCAACGATATATAATACATATATAATTTCAAAAATTTTTTTAAATTTATAAGTGAATATATATTAGATTTGAATTTTTTAATTAAAGGAACCGTTTTTTTTCTGCAAAATTTTCGTTTTTAAGGTACTAAAAATATATATTTTTTGATACGCTGAAAGTTTTACCTTTTTTTCGATAGATAAAAATATTTATTTTTTTATTAACTGATCGACCAAAAAATACAAATTTTTTTCACTGACTCCAAAATCCCGTTAATTCATATAAATATTGTATTGTAATGACGATATTCGTAAATATGGAGTAAGAAAGAAAAACATCTAAGGTAAATATGAGTGAAATAAGCAATTTTCCGTACAAGGGCAAATCATTGTATCATAAAAAACACGACAAAAAGTCAAATAAATTATATATATTATATACCAAATGAAAGATAAATGTTCAAGCTTTAATATATTACTCTTTATAATTCATAGTAATAACGGTAATTTTTGAGAAAATAACGGTTTTATGTAAGAAAATATATTTGTATTGCATAAAAATACCTATAAAATACAAAGTACTCAACAGATTTCATTAATTTAAAATTTTTCTAAAAGCCTTACATATAACCTTTTAAATTTAACCTAATCATTAATATCGGTTATATATTAAGAATAATACAGTCGGTTTTCTTAATAGACACTATAGCAAAAAAAAAATTTTTAAAAATCGATAACTCGGAAACAAATCAATAACACAACATTTCCTTTGGCTATTCTTATTTTTATTCAGAGTACTCTTCGAATCCATCGTCAAATCGCGGCGCCCCGGAAATCGTAATCTCCCCAAAAATACAAACATATTAAATAAATACGTAAAAAATAATTTCGACTTCATGAAAGTGAGGCTGACATCTCTGGGCAATGATAAAGTCAATGTCATGTAGTCTACGCGGCACATCACTAGTCCTTGAGCGAATTCCAAAAAACTAAATATTGTCACCCCATTTAACCCAAATTTTCTATAAAGAAAAGCTTGAGAATTACTGTCACGCAACCTCATACTTCTGTATTCGACCACAATTAATACGTTCCATTCCATTGTTAACATCTAATGAGTGTTTTACGAGGGGCGTGGCTCTTTTTCAATAGCCCCAGTTTTTGGTGTAACTTTCGAAGTAAAAGAATACATCAAGGTAACTCGGAATGCAATTTAAATTTGATCGACTAGCAAAATTAAAGAACACATTAGATAAGTGCTTGTGTATTTTTTATACAGTTAAAAATTTTGATATCTAAAAGCTTTGGAACAAAATGTTGCATACTAAAAAAAACTCAATATGGAGTTGCAATTGGCCAGTAATTTCTACACGTTCAAAGGCTTTGAGTAATTATAATAATTGGGCAAATCCCTTTTTTATTAAAATTGATACTTTTCAAAATACTAGACATTTTTTTATGCAAGAATGTACTTAAATTTAACAAGTAAAGAAAGTCTAAGGTCGATCTAACCCGACTTTGAAATACCCTAAATCTACTTTTTCAAAATACATTTAAAGTATTGAAAATTGGCGTCTCCGTCAGCGGATGAAGCCCATATTTTATATGCATTTCAATTTTGATGAAAAATGTTTAAAAATTTATAAAAACTTATAAAGTTTCATTCCTGTAGCTCACATGTTAATGCCTTTATAGTACTTTCGCTACTGTGGGTTGTGTGAGAGGAGGGCGTGTTCGTTGAAGGATTATGCCCAATTTTTCAAAGACATCTTAGTTTTGGCATACAATTCATACATACCAAATTTTATCTCTGTAGGTTAAACATAAGCTTATTTATTGGTTTTTCAATTTTTGGGTTGTATAGGAGGTAGGCGTGTCTGTGCTTGGATGAAGTCCATTTTACAAAACAAACCATTTTCTTTTTGTTATAAAATATAAACGTACCAAATTTTAAATCTGTACGTTAAACATAATATTATCAATTGCGTTTACAATTTTTGGGTTGTATGGGAAGTGGGCGTGTCCGTAAGCAAATGACGCACATTTTTCAAAATCATCTTTGGTTTGTTATAAAAAATATGCGTACCAAATCTTACCTCTGTAGATTAAACATCAGCTTATTTATTGAGTGGTGACCGTGGCATGCAGGTTAAGTGTGTGGCTTAGCATGCTCGGAGCCCGAGTTCGATCCCCAGCCGTGGCGAAAAGTTTTTTTAAAAAATTTTTCTGATCGGTCACCACCTCTCTGCAGACAATGGCAAACCTCAGAGAGTAAATAATGCCATGTAAAGCTTCTTGAGAACATGAACTTTAGCCGTTCGGAGTCGGCATAAAACATGTAGGTCCAGTTCTCGGTCAATTGTGTGCAAACATTTAATAACACACACAACACAATTGATCATAAGAAGCTCGGTCAAAGTCCTTTCAAGGGCTGAAATGGCCAATTTGTTTTTGTTTTTTGTTTTGTTTTTTAATGGGAGGTGGGTGTGGCCGTAGGTGAATGATATCCATTTTTCAAAAACATGTTTGTTTTGATATAAAATGCATACATACCTAATTTTCTTGTTGAAAACTTATTATGAGCTCATTTATACAGTTTTTAGTTCTTGCATTGTATGAGAGGTAGGCGTGTCTTTGAACGGATTCCAAAAATATTCAATAGTGCAGATCCTTGGGTTCATTTGACCCTGAGTACCGAGTTTCATTCAATTATCGTAACTCCTTCTTCTTATCCTGTGTTTACGGACAACACACACACGGACAGACGAACAGACGGACGGACGGACATGGATAGCTCGACTCACGAGGTGACTCTGATGAAGACTATATTACTTTTCTATACCGAAATCGCTTCGTTCTATGCGTTACAAACGTTTGCACAAAGTTAATATACCCTGACCTTTCAGGTTTAGGGTATGAAAACGGTCTGGCTGAGGATCGAACCAGGGTAATTGGATTCATCAAATGAATTAGACAGCCGCTTGATCAACTGCACCACGGCATAACATTTTTGCGCATGTTTATTGTGATCTTTAATGTTTACGTAATTTAAAAACTAAACCGGCAAGAGTTTAAAATTTATATTTTAAACTAACGCGGGACTAAAAAAGTTTAAGTATATGACTTGGTTTAAATTTTAATACGATTTCTGTGTTCATATACACAGTATATGACTGAATAAAATGTAGTCCAAGATTTTTAACCGTGTACTAGAAAACTGGTTCGAGCTATGGAAAATAAGACGTAATTCCGCCCATTCAAGCAACTTTATCGATCCAGAAAAGTTATGGAAGTTGCAGTCACAGATTATTTAAGCTCGGGTTGAAGTTACTATTTAGTGATATCCTGATATTAGCAGACTAGAACGGACCTTGTACAAGGGGTGTTTCTCCGCCCATAGAAACTAATTTTTTACATTTAATAACTTTGAAAATAAAAGTCACAAAACAGTTAAGCTTGGAATGAAGTTACTAGTGACGTCCTGCTTTTGGAAAACAAGAACGGGCATTGTACAATGAACGAGGTTGCAAACTTATGATCTAAAACAAAGTTTTGAATATGTTACCTAATATATAAAAATCGCATGTCACGGTGTTAGTGTTTGAACTCCTTCTAAACGGCTGGATCGATTTTAATGAAATTTTTTTGTACACTTGGTAGGTATGAGAATGGGTCGTAAAGTATTTTTCACCCTCTTACCCGCGGGGGACGTAGCACTTTTTCAAGAACACAAATTTATCGGTACTCCTTTCGTCTATAAGTCACACATCAATGAAACTCGGTACGAACTTTCTATTGAGTCGTGCCCTTAGACTATCAAATTTGAGCGATCTTTGGAAAGGGGGGCAGGGCACCGCCTATAAAATTACGTTTTTTGATATCGCATAGATTTGGAACTAAAGGTCGTATAACAATGAAACTCAGTAAGAAGCAACTGATTGGACAGGTCTTTCAATTATAAAACAAACACGGGCATTGGAAAACGAAGCGTGGCTCTGCACATGCAATTAAAATTTTCAATACAGAATAGCATAGAAGTAAAAGTCACAGAACATTTAAACTCATGATGGAGTTACTATTTGGTGGTGTCCTGCTAATGGATTGCTAGAATGTACTTTGTACGATGGGTGTGGCTCCGCCCATATAAGACACAATTTTTTTAAATTGAATCACTTTGGAAATAATAGTTACATATTAAAGAAACTAGCTTTGGAGTAAGTATTTGATGATATTCTACCACTCCGAAATAGTCGCAAACTAAAGCGGGTATTGGACAAGCGATTTGGCTCCACCCATAAAAGACAGTTGTTTATATTTAAAAGCTTTGAAAATAATGGCCACAGAATATTGAAACTCAGTATGGAGTTACTCTCTGTTGATGGCCTTCTATTGGAAGACTGGAACAGTATAGGACAAGGACGGCAGCAACGCGCCGGGTACCAGCTAGTACATAAATATAATTTTTACTTCTGTATAAAATGTCATTCCATTTTGATGAAATAATCATCATTGCCAAAAATAAATATCATTCTTTCTATAAATTCCTAATTAATAATGATAATGCTTTCAAATTTTAAACTATATTTTCACAGTTATTTTTTCTATAGCAGCAATTTTCATTGAACTTTAATCTTCAAAAAAAAAAAAAAAACAGTCGAGGAAGGAATGTGCAGGTTGATACATTCTGTTTTGGTCGAAGTAGATGAAGAACAATTAAACACTAATAGTCGGTGCCACTTTCATGCTTGTGTAGAATTCAAACCGTTCAATATAATTCTGCCTGCATTGTAGACGATTTATTTTCAACACTGTTTTTGATTATTTGAGATATTATAATTTTAAGTATCCTTTCAATGAACTTTAATTTTCAATTAAAGTAACAGTTAAACGTTTTGCAAGTAGCTCAATTTTATTTGTCGCATTTGAATTGCTTTTGAAAACATGACGAATGCTGTGCTTTCGTGCGTTTTTAATTAACATATTGAAACAAAATGTCATAAATATACAAGTTAAACGGAATTTTAAGCACTCGCACATAAAAACAAATGGCGAAGAAACATGTTGCTGAAATTATAAGTAGGTAGTTTTTCATATTTTTAATTTTATCTTGTCGCTCACACGCACACTTAAACACCAACCAACACACATGCGCTCAACAGTGGTTTCATCAGCAAAGCATGTCGAAATCATGGCGAAATCACGACGACAGTAAAAATTGATGAGCTTTCGTCCTTGTTTCGACACGCATTTCATTAACTTTGTCACTTAATTTAATAAGTTGCAGTGAAATGAAACAAGGTTTGCACACAGTCAGGCAGACAAAAGTCACGCTATCAGCAACATGTTGATATTTCTGTTGTTGTTGTTGTTGTTATTGGTTATATGATGTTGCGCTGTCACAGCGAAAGTATAATAAACTGTACAAAATTTGCAATCATTTATTTATTTTTTGTTATCTGTGCAATTTTTTCTCTATATTTTTGGATTTTCCTTTTTTTTTATCTTGATTTTATATAAAACCGCAGCTGCACACACACACACACACATACAAATTCAAACACGAACATTAATGCTTGCTTGAGCTGAATGCGTCCGTCCTAGTTTGCTGTTCTTGTCCTTTTTGTGAGTGTTTGTGTTTGTGAGTTTTTCTCATTATTACTCAAAAATATAAAAATACACAATATATAAAAAAAAAAAAAAATTTTTGCTTACTTATACTTGTGTGTATGCATGTTTGTATGTAATTTTTTTTTTCTGTTTGCACTCTTTACAGATTTACGTCGTGTTGCTTGCCTGGATGTGACTGACATCAATGTTCCGGAAATTGTTGACTTTCGAGATAACGTGACTTTATCCTGCAGCTACGACATGAGTGGCCACACGTTAAACTCTGTCAAATGGTACAAGGACGAGATGGAGTTTTTCAGGTGAGTGGTGTATAACCCACAAGAACGACGAGCTTATAAATGGTCGTTGCTGTTGTTGTTGTTGCTGTCATGACTGTTATTACGCTCTGTTGTTGGCTTTATTTGTATGACAAATTGAACAAACACACGCAAACCAACAGCAGACATACAAACACAAGCACCAGCATTGCTTCAGAAAGTCAACTATTCAAGTATTTGTGTGTGTTGCTGTGTATGCGTGTATAGCTGAAATCCCTGTTTGTGCATATATTAAAAAAAATGTTTACAATTTCATAAAATGCTAAGCGTGCATCTGTGTGTGTGTGTGTGTGTGCGTCTGTATGCGTGTTTGGTTGACTGTGTCTCTTTCCTTACTTCGTTTGCCTTTTTCAGCTCATTACATGCATATCACTCAATGTCAGCGGAATAAGCGGAAATGAAAATCTGTATCCTTTCCATTATATCTACAGCCAAGAATTTTTGAGTTCCCAACTTGGCATATTTTAGTTTTTTTGAATTTATTAAAGTTAAATTTCAGCTCTTTTAAAATCAAACTCAAATGTCTTTCATGTTTCAGAAAATCTTAACTTGTTCATTCAATTCGTTCGTTTACACCCACCTGAACAGTCACCCACAAAAAAAGCACAATATGAGCGTGTATTGGGTGTAAATACACACAATGCATTCAATCTGTCTGAATATAAAAAGGATTGCTAAGGGTTTCGCTTTCATTTATTGAATTTAGAAACATATCAAACTCATCTCACCCAACTCATCTCATATCCCATATCCCATTCGCCATGCCATTCCCATATCCGTTACACTTAACGACCTTTTACAAAATATCTAAAAAATGTCAAAGTTTAATTTTTTCTTTCCTGTCTCTCCAATAAATCGCCGTTGTTACAAATAAAAAGCTCTTTAAGTTCTTAAAGTCAAGTCCTTTAGAACTCTCAGAACGAAATTTATGGCGTGACAAAATTTTAAGGTCAAGTATTTGTATATTAGTGAAGAATTCCTTTTACGATTGGATTACTTTTTATTCAACCCTTTTTGTTTCGTTTTAAGTCTTACCGAGCTGTTAGTTTTATAATACATGGCATATGAAAAATTTGTGTAGCCTAGATGGGTAAAGGTCATCAATTTTAATTTGACACTAAAAGGCAAACATAGTTTTCTCCTGATAATATAACTAGAATTGGTTCTTAAGCTTAGAACGAAGGATGCATTACGGACTGCTGTTAAGTTTATAGTTGAATTACACACATCAAGTATAGGTCGGTCAGTTGTTGAGTGCCTTTTAGAATAATATATTATATTATATTAAATAGAATAAAATAATTATGGAAATCCACGAACTAGTTAGTAGTGAAATTAAAGATTTCCCAATAAGCCAAACGAATTTGCCTCGAGTTCGAGATATCGCATATTTGTTTCGAAAATGTTTTCTAATCAACCCGAGGGCGGAAGAAATGCACGTGCTCAACCAAATTTCTGCATATTTAGTTTTTAAATTGGTTTGTTGTATCATACAAAAAAAGAATTTTATTTGGAAAAACAAAAAAAAAAACAAAAAGAAAGAAAGTCTTAAGTTGGTCTAGGTTGACTATGACATACCCTAAACCTATTTTTCCAAAAAAAAATAATACTATTGAAAATGGGTGTATCCGTAGGCGGATGGAGCCTATATTTTATATGCATTTAAATGTTGATGACAAATTTACATATACCAAGTTTTATTCCTGTAGCTCACAGTTAATGCTGTTATTTTGCTTTCGCTATTGAAGGTGGGCGTGTTCATGGACGGATAACTCCCAATTTTTGAACACACCTAAGTTTTGGCATAAAATACATACATACCAAATTTCATCTCTCTATGACTAACATAACCTTAATTATTGAGTTTTAAACTTTTTGTGTTGTATGGGAGGTAGACGTGTCCGTGGGCGGATGACGTCAATTTTTCAAAACCATATTTGGTTTGTCATAAAAACATACTTGCCAAATTTAATCTCTGAAGGTTAAACAGAGGCTTATTTATTCCGTTTTCAATGTTTGGGTTATATGGGAGGTGGGCGTGTCCGTGAGCGTCTGACACCCATTTATCGAAAACATATTTGTGTTGATACAGAACACATACTCACCAAATAATATTGTTGTAGGTTATTTATTAGCTTATATATACAGTTTTCAATTTTTGCGTTGTATGGGAGGTAGACGTGTCCGTGGGCGGATGACGTCAATTTTTCAAAACCATATTTGGTTTGTCATAAAAACATACTTGCCAAATTTAATCTCTGAAGGTTAAACAGAGGCTTATTTATTCCGTTTTCAATTTTTGGGTTGTTTGGGAGGTGGGCGTGTCCGTGAACGGATGATCTCAATTTTTCAAATACATCTTTGTGTTAATTCAAAACACATATACCAAATTTTGTTGTTGTAGACTAATTATGGGCTGAGTTATGCAGTTTTCAATTTTTGCGTTCTATGGGAGGTAGGCGTGTCCGTAGGCGGATTTCAAAAATATTCAAAAGTGCAAATTCTTGGATCCAAAAGATCATGTGCACCAAGTTTCATTCAATTATCTCAACTCCTTCTTCTTATGCTGTGTTTACAGACAACACACAGACAGACGGACGGACGGACGGACATGAATAGCTCGACTCACGAGGTAACGCTGATCAAGAATATATATACTTTTCCATACCGCACTCGCTTAGTTCTATACGTTACAAACGTTTGCACAAAGTTAATATACCCTGAACTTTCAGGTTTAAGGTATAAAAATTGTTTGCTAATCATAATTTGATGGTCTCACAGAAAACCCTTCCGGCTGATGCCAGTCTGCATTTAATTTTTATGCAACCATTAATCATTTCTTAATAGAATAGAGGTTGTTGCAGCTTTTTATCTATTTGTTTGTTAATTGTCGTTCCTGGTGAACATTTTAGTTAACTATATATTAAAATACTCATACAGATAGACATAACTTCCTATCAAAATTCATGTTATCTTTATACGTTAAGAATTAATACAGTAATATCTAATCTGAATTATATGGTAGGTGGGTGTGTTGGGTAGAAGACGCCCATTTTTAACGCATACTTTAGTTGTTATATGTCTTGCTACCATACTAAATTTTATCTCTCTAGGTCAAATATGAACCTTTTAATAGTGTTTTTAATATTGTGGGTTGTATGGGAGGTGGACCTGTTCATGAGCGGATGACGCTCATTTTGTGAACACATCTTATTTTTGATACAATTATATCATATACCAAGTTTTGTCTTTGTAGCTCATATATAAACTCCTTTATAGAGCTTTTACCATAGTGGGTTGTATGGGAGGTGGGCGTGCCCGTGAGTAGATGGCGCCTTTTTTTTACACACCTAAGTTTTGATCTGAAATTTCCCCATATCAAGTTTTATCTCTTTAGCTCAAATATGAACTTTTAAATAGTGTTTTTAATAATGTGGGTTGTATGGGAGATGGGCGTGTTCATTGATGGAATACACCCAATTTTCAAACAAAGCCTTTTTTTTAGCATAAAATACATACATACCAAATTTCATCTCTGTAAAACTAACATAAGTTTATTTAATCCGTTATCAATTCTTTGGTTTGTATGGGAGGTGGGCGTGTCCGTGGGCGGATAACGTCCATTTTTCAAAAACATCTTTTTTTGGTTAAAAAAATCATGAGTACCAAATGTTATCTCTGTAGGTTGAACAGAAGCTTATATATTAAGTTCTTAATTCTTGGGTTGTATGGGAGATGGGCGTGTCCTTGGTCAGATGACACCCATTTTTCGAGAACGTCTTTGTTTTGATATAGAGAACATACTAGAGTGTATACAAAATCTGACCCCCAATTCCGGTACAAAAATTAAATATAACATGAAAAATCCTTTCCATTGGTGTACTTTTTTTTATTTGAACCAATTTTGGCGTCCCCCGAATAGCATTTTTGAGCATTTTTTATCCACTTTTGGATAAAACTGGAGAAAATCAAGCTATCAATCAATTCCTTTCATATAAAAACACAGAACTGCAAATTTTCATCACTGTTGATGAAAATGCTCTGACGAGATAAAACAGTTTTTTTTTCAAAGTGAATCTACTTGTTGTTTTACAACATAATTATATGGGGAAAAAAAATGTTTCAGCAGTATAACAGTTTTTTGTGTCCCAAAAAATAGCCAAAAATGGGCTTTTAGTTATCACATTAGTATTTTAGTTATAACATTAGTATTATTAGTCCGATCATGGAGTGCAGCATATCGTTGAATAGTACTGAAAAAATACTAAATCGTGTACTTTGGTATCATTGCACTAAGGTCCCAAATCGATTTTTTGCGGCAAAAAATATTTAGAATAGAATTTACAGGTCTGAAAGTTTTCATACAGCATATTTGGAAGAAGATAATTTTTTTCTGAAAAAATTGATTAGCCACGCCTACTATTTTAAGTTTAACTTTGAGTTTCCATTCCTGCCAAAAATATTGAGATAGATTCTGAATGAATTGTAAAATATTTAACACTATTTCAAGTAACTGCCATATGTCCCTAACCGTGATATATAAGTGAACTGTGAGAACAAATTTTTTTTTTCGGCGTAAAAAGAACATACCTCGAGTATTAGAATCCATCTTGTCAAAAATTTAGGTTTCACAAATTATCATGTAAAATTTACTTTTACATTTCAACACTTGTTTTTTGCACAAGTTTTTGAAAAAATTATTTTACAAAATGTAAAGATTAAAACCTGTTAAAACATAAACAGTGATGACAACTGGCGTATATTTTCCCGGTTATGTAATTAAAGTCTAAGGGATTGATTGGTTAAAAAATTTTTGAAAAATCCTAAATTCAAAATTTGAATTTTAGCCGCTTAAAATTGATTTGGGACCATAGTGCATTGGCGTCAGATGTTATCTTCAAGTAGATATTTTGTAATTTTTATTTTTTTTTGCTCTAGGTACCCCGATTAAAAATTAAAAATTTAAAAAAAATGTATTACTTACTTACTTAGCTGAAGTATTGCATTCATCCACACCGTCTTCGAAAAAGCCTAAGCAAGCTGAAGATATTTGTTCCTAAATGACCGTGGATTTTGCAATTAAAAGTGGAATGTAATGCTCACCTTCGATATTTTTTATACAGGTGATTCGAAAATTGAAGAAATAAATTTAAATTTATTTATTTAAAACAAAATAATTTAAAGTAATAAAAAAATTATTTTACAAATTTGTTTTATTCAATTTCCTCGCGGAAATTTTTATAAAACTATAAAATTATGTTACTATTTGTTTTTATTGGTCACTGCTTACGAATCTACACTCATATTAATGAAATCCAAGGTGATGGATCTTATGTGATGTACTTCGACTCGACAGATTTTAATTTATTTTTATAATTTTAAAAAAAGTCTTCTTTAAGAATTATATTGTGAGCTTTATGCCAAATAATTCATGAAATAACAAGTTGCTACAACAACAAAATACTATGTAGAAGAACCGAGCAGACTAGACCATGGTTTCGTCGGACGCTAACAAATTCAAAATGCCACAATTTTATAAGTCATGTCGACAGATTTTATATAAAATTTTAATGAAAAAGAGAAAAAGGGTTAGAAGTAGGTTTTTCTAAAATATATACTGCTGTTCCGGGAAAAATATCTACAGTATATATGTGTATTTTCACATCATAAAATTTTTTCTTTAGCATTAAATTTTCAACATTTTGAAGTGAAACTTCTTTGCGGCGAGTGAAATTTCAAGGTCTCTTATTCGTGACGCTAGGCTAACATTTTCAATTCATATGAAAATTTTCATAAAAATTCTTGTCGCATGCTGGAGATTTGAACCCAGACTTCCCCAGCTGATAATCCCTTATGAATCGGAAGCTCTACCACTACGCCACATAGGCAAATGGTAAGAGAGTAAACAAAATTAATTAATATTGAACGGTTTGTGGCTCGTATCTTGTATATCATGGACACAAGCTATGGTTTTGATATCTAGTATATCACAGACACAAGCTATGTCTTTTAATTTTCATCCAAAAACTATGCACGGAAATTTATTTCTCTAAGCTTCGAACGTAAATATTTAGGCATACAATTCTACACTTTTTGTGTGGAGATTTAAATAGCGTAAAAAAATTCTACTGCTTGTTCGCTGTATACTGAGCTTAAAGGTTAATTTGGAAGAGCATATCATGACATTAGTACGTTGGTTGTTATCGCAAAACTTGAGAGAAATTGAAAACATGCAAAACAGTTACTACAATATAAAATTCAAAAAAAAAATGTATTAAAAGTGTATTAACTAAGACTGACGAATCGTTTTTGCCATGCCAAAAAACGTACCGAAGCTAAGAAAAGTAGCTAAAACAGAAGTAGAGCGTATTCGTGAATATAAATAGTGAATTTAGAATTAGAGCTCTTAATAATGCAGCCGCAGCTGGGTCTGCAACTAATGATGAAGATAGGCTCAGTTCCAAAATGCATTTTTACGATGCAACAGTGTGTTTTTCATAGGATTGATGCATAATAGATTCACTTAAACTGAGAAACTAAAGCGTGCTTAATAATAACAATCCAGATGAGCAGTTTTGGTGAATTTGTAAAGGTGCAATTTGGAACTCATCATCGCCTCAACAAAATTTTAAAGCCAACCAAGTTGATATACACCACGTTAATGTATACAACACTTAATGTTCGCTGCTTTACCAGGCCCTCACTCAACATAATCGACATACATCTATTATGATCAGGAAGCAGAAGGCAATAATCAACAAGATTTGCCAATGCAAGATTTTTTGACAAAGTTGAGAAGACATTCGAAAGTAACTAAAACACCAACTGAACGCGATGTAAACAGGGACCGAAAATAACTGTTATTTTACAATTTTCAATTGAAAAAGACATAATGAAAAAATTGTCGAAGGACTTTTTCAAATATACCATGTTACAAATGTACTCAGCTTTACGAATATTAAGTGCCTTCTTAATTTTCGACTGATTCTTTAAAAGTTAAAAGTTAACAGTTTTTGTCTTATATTTTTTCGGAGAAAAATAAAGTTTACTTTTGACTTTCATTTTATCTATAAAAACTAACAGTTATTTTGTGACTTTTATTTTTGTTGGTCAAAAATATAAGGCCGCTTGACAGATTGAACTGTTGACACAATGTGTAAAATGTCTCACCGATGAGATGAAAATAATGGTATCAATAGCTTTTTTTTTGTCGGTAAAATGACCTTTGAAAAAGTATAAATTCTCTAATATTTTTAACCGAAAAAAATAAACTGCAGAAGATAACTGTTATTTTTGAGTGACAAAATAAAAGTCAAAAGTAACTGTTATTTCTGTCCAAAAAACTATAAGGCACAAAATAGCTTATTTTTGTCGGAAAAATGAAAGTTAAAAGATAACAGTTAATATGTGACTTTTTCGATAAAAATCATAGCCGGTACGGTCCCTGGATGTAAATATTGAATAACCAGAATATTATTTCATTTTGTATTGATTCAATTTCTTTTCAGATACTTTCTCTCACTATTTCACACTAAAATCTATCTTTTTTTTTACTGTTTAAGAAGTTTCACTTCTGCCACATGTACGTTGCTACACGTGAGTTTTTTTTTTGCAGTGGTTGGAGTTAAATTGATTTTTTGTCTACTCCGTGGGGGGTTTCAACCCCAAAAATTCCTCTTTTGCTACGGGCCTGCTCAACGCAACAAACATGCACATAACCAAAAAAATTCAACGAGTAATGTTCAATTTTGTTTTTCAAAGTGCTTTGCTCAAACACAAAGCAACAAAAAATTGCGCAACTTATACAGAATACTTCTTATTTCAAATAAAGGCAATTTAGAGTAAAATTCATTTCAAAAAAGGGTATGTTTTATAAAGCGACCGTTGTATAGACTTTTTATTCCACAGTGGAGCTTAACTGACTTCAGAAGTTTCTTACTTGTATTTTTTTTTTTGTTCTGCTTTATTTTATTTTTATGCTGAAAACATCTAAATTTTTCACAATAATGCATAAAAGTTCCCTTAATGCTATTTTGTCCATTTGAAAATAAACATTTTTGATTTATTTCTTGCTAAATAGGTGACATGTTGAAATTGTCTTCTCCCAAAAGGCCAACTTTCAAACAGTTACAATCTTTAGCCGGCTGCTTAGTTCTTAAGCTTACCTTGTGTAAATTATGAAAGCCACACATTCACAACTATAGCAACAACAACAACATCTACATAAGCATCATCTTATTTAAGCCACACTGCAGCACATTATTAACTCAGACTACTTGCCACCAACACATTTACATTAACATTTAAATCCATTTTACGTTCATAATAAGTAGCTCACACACGAGCATATAGCATGAAGATACGTATGTGTCTGCAGATGTATACAAATACACAACAGAAACAACACTATTTTAACAACTACAGCAACAGCATACTTTGACCTTTTAGTCAAACTTATATGAGTGAATGTATGTGTGTATTTACTCATAAGTATGCATAAATGTATATATTTTTGTAAACGCGTAAAGCCTTCACTTCCGGTGCATGTAAGTAAAGAGCCATAATACGACTGCCTGCGTGCCTGTGCGTGTACTTTAGTGTTTTAATGCATGCCAAACACGAGAACTACATTAAAATTATTTATTTTACCTTTATTGTTTTTTTTTTTGTTTTTTTTTTTCAGTCGTCAGAGCAACGAAATCACATTTCCTTTATTTAACAACACTCGTTGTTGTTAGTTTTGTCATTCCTCATTTTTGCGTTGTTTTATTTCTTTATTAAAATTTTCTACAGCTCTTTACAGTACAGCACTCAATGTTATTATTTAATTTATATTATTTTCTTTTTTTTTTTAATTTATATCATATATCTCACTTCGTTTTGTCCTTTAAGCAGGTCGTAATCAGTTGTTACAATAAATCATGCAGCACAGAAGTCTGCTTGCTTTTCATGCTGTTTTAATGTTATGTTAATATTTAAAATTAAGTACACTAAAATAGCTGCCAGCATGTTTTTGTTCTCTGTTGCTGTGATACGCAAGCATATCAAATGTTATTTTAATTCCCTTTTGTTCGAATGAGGCAGCGTTCAAGCATTATCAGTTCCAGTTAAATCAACAACTTGTTCTTTAAATAACTTGCATAAGACAAAAATGAGATGAAGGCGTTTTTAAACAATTAAATGAAATGAAATGAGTCTTCATCAGTAAAATTTTTTATATAAAAAAAAATATATGAAAAGTGGTGTGTTTAAAAATGATGTAATTTATTTAAATATATTTTACATAAAAGTTAAACTTACTTTTTTTGGCTGTTAAGTAATTAACCACTGAATCGATTTTAAAGAAATTTTCTCTATTCACACAATAATTCAAAGAATAATTCGAATAATAACTTATTCTAGACTACACTCAGAAAAATATCAACTGTAATGTTAACAGTCGGCCACTGTTATTACAAAACACTTTCATTCAAACACTTTCGATTGAATGATTTGCGTTTAAGTAAATAGTTTTAATTTGTTGAATGAACGTTTCAAAGTATTTTTGTGCTGTTAAAATCATCTGTTGAAATATTTTGTGCTTTTGTTGAATTGTCTATTTTTTGTAAGCAATAATTTTTAAATGTGTTTTGCTATTTTTAAATTATTGTTGCCAGTAGCTCAGTCGAAGTGCACTAGACTGTCATGCGGTGGACGTGGGTTCGAACCCTAGCGCTGTAAGTATCAAAAATTATAATTTAATAATTGAAATAATAATAATAATTCTGTTTCATTATTTGTTTGGTCAAAAATAACCTTCAAAACAAGTTGTTTGCAGCAGCAAAAAAAAAAATCAAATTTCATTTTTTATTAAAAAAAAATTATTTCAAATAAAAAAAATTTTTTGTTGGCCTTGCCGGTACACTCAGGGAAAAAATGCTGTTTTATCAAACAAATCATGGGTTGAAATAACAGATTTCACTGTTAAATACCATCCAACAAATGAAACTTTCAAATCAACAGTCGGTTGACTGTTGGTCTATGGAACACAAAACCCGTATAAAAACTTATTTGTTGAAATTTGATCACCGGTTTGAAAGTTCATGTATGGCCGAGTGTTCTAACGTGTGCGTCTAGTACTCGAGTGTCCACGGTTAAAAAGTTTAAAACTCAATAAATAAGGTTATGATTGTCATAGAGAGATTTAATTTGGCATGTATGTATTTTATACCAAAACTAAAATGTGGTCAAAAATTGGGAGTAATCCGTCCACGAACACGCTCACCTCCCATCGCGAAAGCATAACAAAGGCATTAACTGTGAGCTACAGGAATAAAACTTGGTATGTGTTAATTTTTCAAACAAAAGAAAAAACTCCAATTTTTAAAATAATTGGGTGGTGTGTATATCCCAAGCTGAAAGAATACTCTTTTCACTGGTGAATTGTGTGTCACTGTCCTATTTATAGTTTGCGAGCTAAACTCAAACGAACTCAAATGAAAATAAACTCACTCCCATTTTCAATAATATTACTTTTTTTTTTGAAAAGTAGGTTAAGGGTATTTCATAGTCGGCGTAGACCGACTTAAAACTTTCTTTAATTGTTTTTCTTTGCAGTTTTCTTTGTTCACAAACTTTGAACGCGTCTATCTCTAAACCATGTTTTTCGTACTGGTTGCGCCACTAGCGGGTGCATTTTTTGACGAAATTTTTTTTTTTTATTTTTTTAAACTTGGCCCGCTATCGTATGACACGAGCTTTTTTAAGATTTTTTTTCGACTTTTTATGAATTCTTAAAGTCAATATTTTTTTCGAAAAAACACGCTTTCAAATTTGGAACATCACCAAAAATTAAAAAAAAAATTTAAAAAAAGCTCCTGTCATACGAGAACCAATTAAACTTGGTTCGTTATCGTATGACACGAGCTTTTTTTAAAATTTTTTTTTCGATTTTTTATGAATTCTTAAAGTCAATATTTTTTTCGAAAAAACACGCTTTCAAATTTGGAACATCACCAAAAATTTAAAAAAAAAAAATTTACAAAAAAACTCCTGTCATACGAAAACCAATTTTGTTAAGACTTAAAATAATAAAAAAAAAAAAAAAAAAAAAAAAACAAATTGGCCATTTCAGCCCTTGAAAGGACTTTGACCGAGCTTCTTATGATCAAATGTGTTGTGTGTGTGTTATTAAATGTTTGCACACAATTGACTGAGAACTGGACCTACATGTTTTATGCCGACTCCGAACGGCTAAAGTTCATGTTCACAAGAAGCTTTACATGGCATTATTTACTCTCTGAGGTTTGCCATTGTCAGCAGAGAGGTGGTGACCGAACAGAAAAATTTTTTATTGAAACAATTTTTCGCCGCGACTGGGGATCAAACTCGGGCTCCGAGCATGCTAAGCCACACTCTTAACCTGCATGCCTCGGTCACCACGGTAAGATTTAAAATAGTAATTTTTTTTCCAGATCGGACAATTTTTGCAACCACGAGGCCCCGTTTTTTTCTCTGCTGCCAGTTTGGAGATCTATAGAACCATGTTAGAGTCAAAAATATATTTTTTTTTAATTTTTTAAATAATTTTTTTATAATTATGGAAAAATATTTGTTTTTGACTGAGTTATGAATTTTTAAAAAAAGGTCTGTTTTCTCTGCCGCGAATGTTATGTCCTTAAGTTATTTTTACAAAAAAAAAAATACTTTTTAACTACTTTACAGTTTTTTGTATGAAAATATGCTTTACTTGGGAGCTGGAAACAGGTTTTTAAGGTATAAAAATAAAAACAAGGAAAAACATTTTTGTTGATTTTTTAAAATTTGATTTTTCTTTTTAGAAAATTTTAAGATAACGTGTGAACATGTTTTTTATAATAAAAAGGCTAGAGCTGCAATTGGATAGGATTAAACTAAGTCTAGCCGATTCTCTATGGTTATCAATTCAGTTGATATTTTCCTTCCAAGATCGTTTTTTCGAGTCACGAATAGGTGAGTTTCCTCGTAAAAATTTGAAAAATATAGTCTATAGCATTAATTGAAGGTTTGCATGACGTTTTTTCTAACATCAGAGTGATTATTGTTACACAAGTGCAATAGACTTTAAAGGCGACCTGCATGATTAAGGACCTCTTCAGATGAACTACTCTAAAAATTTTCAGAGCAACGTTTTGGATTACGAAATAGCTATAAAGCCAATATCTGCGTGTTTAAATTGTAGAAGATCCAGCTTTTGAAGAAGATCCGAAAAGTACCATTTACTGAATGCTCTCCGATTAATCAAGCAAGAGATTCTATATCAGAGGGAAGTGCTATATCTAACACCTCATTCCAACGACTTACTTTGCCTGAGCTTAGGAAGGTGCTTAGGAAGGTGCAAGTCTGTGCATTCCCCATGATATATATATATATATATTGAGGTCAAAGTTAACAAGATGATCAATCTGCTGAAGGCCATTGCTGTCATTTTATATAACTTTCAATTTAAATTAGAAGCTACTTGGTTAAAATAATTAAATAATAATATAATCAAATACAGACGCACATATTTTATTGTTGCTTGAGCTGCCTCAAAAAATGTGCTAATTTTATTTTACTTTAGATCAAAAAAAAAAAAAATGCTCACTCTTCGTAAGAACTTCCAAGAAGAAAAAAATTACATATCCTTATCTCATTATTATTTTGTCAAAACAAACATTTGTTTGTATCTCGTCTTTTGAAGCTAAAACAAGTTATTCGCCATACATAGAATATTCTACACTTGTTTTACTTGATTTTTTTTTTTATTTTCTACTTATCTATCGCCCATCTTTCTAACGAAGACAGACATATCTGAAAAGCTTTGACACGTGAAATCCTTGATTTCAGAAAGCCAAAAATCCAATACAATAATAAAATACAACTATGTATATAAATAAAATATGAATTCAGTTAAAAATAAATAAAACTAAAACTGCAATTTGTCTCTTTAAAATAAGAAAAATTTGTATTACTTAACTTATTAACATTAACATTAATATAAATGTGTGCAGGACTTTAAGTTGAAATTCTATCTATGAATTTTAAAAAAGTTTCAGTTTTATTTAAATTGCAAAATCCCTTGAAAACTTTTAGACCAGCAGCAACTTCACATCTGAAAACTTTGTTCAACACAAAATATGTTTTTTTTTTTATCAAAAATATTTAAAATCATGCAATTCATAAGTGGCAAAAATTAGACTAAACAGAAAAATATAAAAAAATATCTGAAATGGAAGTTCATTTTCACTGGAAGTTAACATGAAAGCTTAGTCTGGTAATTTAGATAAATTTGAAATGAAATTTTCAGAAAGATTACTGATATATAGTTCAATTAACGTGGTTAATATAAAAGCTACACTGATTGTGAGCTAAAAAACCATGTGAAATCAACAGAAACCACTTCGATTTTAATATTTTTCGGAACAATTTGGCACCAATCACGAAAATATTCAATTCAAAGTGTTTCCACTTTGAAAAACACATATACAGTTTGATGTTGTTTCCGCTTTGAACTAAAGTATGAAACACTTTGAAATTAAAAATTTTCCACTTTAACTTAACGTGGATTAAGATAAAATTCAAAGAGGAATTGTATTCAATTGAAATACTTACGTCTTTATTTCAAAAGCTATATAACTTTGATATTAATTATTATGCACTTTGATTTCACATCGATACAACTTTGAATCAAATCCTCAACATTTTTGATATTGAAAGGGAACAGGGTGCGTAAAATAAAACCAAGCTGATAAAATAGTATTATTTTTGCAAAAGTGATTGTTTTATTGAAATATTAGAATAAATTCGGCAATTTCTATGAAAAATTATATGATTATTTAATATATTACAGTTAGTGAAGAGAATTACAATTTCTAAAATGTGCTTATAAAAATTATTATCACAGTAGTTTTACAATTATTCATTTGATGAATACTTGTGAAATATATATTTTCAATTAACACACTATAATCATAACACTTAACTGGTGTTAAGGGAAGAATTGTTTAAAATGTTTTATTTGTAACTTCTTTTATAAAATTTTTCATATATAAAAAATATATATATATAAAATATATACATCTTAATATATAAAAGGCAAGCGTCCTGCTCCGTGCTCTATATCGTAAAACATGTTCAGCCTGGACCATGACCAGTTATAAATAATTCATTTGAAATGTTTGTACTTACTAAACCTTTTGCTCTATATCGTAAAACCTGTTCAGCCTGGACCAGAACCTGTTGTAAAATTATCTATTTGAAATCTTTGTACGTACTGCACTTTTTAAAACCAGTTCATCCTGGATCAGAACCTGTTGTAAAATTATCTATTTGAAATCTTTGTACGTACTGTACTTTTTAGAACCTGTTCAGTCTGGACCAGCAACTATTCTTAAATTATGTATTGGAAATCTTTGTACTTGAAGACTATCGTCATTTTCCTCAACTACTAAACATCAAACATCATGTCTTGCTATTACAGTGCTTCTTAATTAACAGAACCAGAACCTATTCGGTCTGCATAAACTGAACAGCAATTATTACATTCAGTGACGTTGGTGTCAATTGGAATTGCTAGAATTAAATCACAATGGTCTTGATCGGTCTTCTGATCCAAGTTTTAGCGATTGGCTACTCAAGTTAGGAAATGGAGATGAAGACATCATAGAAATTCCCGATAATTTTGTTTGTAAAGGTTCGCTTATTAACCCTTTCAATGGCTTGCCTAGAATAATCGTGGACAATTTTTTTGAGCTTATATTCCCATCATTTAACCAGTAAAAAGATTAAAAAACATCCCTCTAATTTTTACATGAGGTGCTTTGCTTTTGGCAGGCTGTCTAATATAATGGACAAAACCATGATAACGTTGTATTATAATATTTTAGTTCAACTAAAACAATCGGAGACAAATGCAAATGCGTTATTTATGCAATTGTTATTATAAAAAGATATTATACTTTGCGCATCAATCACAATAATCACTTCGTTTTTGCAAAATTTATTAACACGCGATATAAAAAAATTGAAGTCTTCTGTTGGGCATAAAATCGAAAATCTAACTAAGTTAAACGTATATTTTAGTATATCTCCCTAAAATTATTTTTGTCATGTTAGCACAACTTCATTTCAAAGCACCAACCTATTTGATTTTAGAAAAGACGTTGGAAAATAAAAAAAAATATTTTTTCTGAAGTGTCCAATATAATGGACAAATCCATTAAATATATTTCTGGCGATACTTTGAGTCCGAATAACATCAACCGTTATTCCAAAATTGCTATCCTGTGCACAAAAACTTCCGATGTGAACGAAGTCAACGAGCAAATTCTAAATATTTTAGTTGGTGACACAGTGAGAGATCTGAGCACGGATTAAATTGAAGACAGTGATGATAACGATAAACAAAATTACCCTGCCGAGTTTTTGAATGAATTTTATCCTTTATGAATGCCACTGCATAAGTTAAACCTCAAAATTGGAAGTATTATAATACTTCTTCGAAATTTCAATACCAAAAGAGATATTTGTAATGGAAGATATTTAGGTTAGTTTTGAAAAACCTAAAAACTTAATTAAACATCGCACAGGTATTGCGCACTGGCGAACATGAAATAGTTTTCATACCTACCAGGGATGATATTTTGAGTGGAATAGTACTTTTTTGAGTACTATTGACTTTACAAAAGTACCCGAGTACCTTCTTGACGAAAAAAGTACCCTGGTACTTTTATATTTTATACTTTTACAATTAATTATATATTAAACCTTCTATTTCACGTATATCTTTCACAATCTGCAAGCACAGCACACACAAAACAAGAAGGAAACTAATTGCATCAGCATCTAAATCTTTACTTAGATATGACAATGTCTTGTGTTGCGTAGTGGGTCAAATTGTCAAATTTTTTTTTTTTGACAATGACAATTGATTTGTTTACTTTACCGGTATTCAGTTCACTGCTAAAATGTCTGAAATCGGAAATTTACGAAAATTTCAGTGCAATTGTTGTTTTGGTTTTCTGAAGTTTCCTTAAATTTAATCATCTGTTGAGTTGGCGAAAGTTGTTCGACGTTATTCCGAGCATGACTTTTCCGCTCTACCAAATCACCCGTAGTTTTATGAAAAAGTGCATTCTATTAGTTAGTGCATTCTATTATAATATAAGTTTATTCTATTGATTACGGATTAATCGAGAATCCAATGCTCGTTGATGAAATCTATTGCGGAACTAAAACTGATTTATATGAGTACGAGTACTATATAACGGAGAAGGTACCCGCTGATAAAGTTACTGAGGTTGATACTAATATTAAAGAATTTTTCCGAATTCGACTTTTTCCGAATTCTGGGCTGAAGTGGGGGTAGTCAAAAATGAGCATGTTTTCAAAAACTTTCTGAATTGTGCAAGATATCTTATCAATTCCCCACTCATCTGCCAACTTTGAGAGAATATTTTCGTTTAACCGTTTAATTAAGACCAAGTGTCGTAATCGTTTGGCAATATCTACGTGTTCCGCACTCATCCAAACAAGGGATTTAATTAAATTCAAAAATTGCAATTACACAGTGCGACACGAAAAAATAACTTCAAATATCTCAATGGTTTCTAGTAGAGCATGGTCTATATATTATGCCCTCGTACTCAGTTTTATCAGATTAGGTCAAATAAGAGAGAAATTCAAGGTCAAATTTCACCTTTAAGTCACCAATTTTTTCTTATAACTCTTAAACTAAATTCAAATCCTCTGTAGTAACTGCATCTAAATATTTGCAATAGATGGTTCTTTACATTTTGAGACCATTTTTTGCTCAAAGAGTTACGTAAGGGGGTTAGTTATTTCTTTGAAAACAGGGCTTTTTTAATAAAAAACAAAATTTTCAATAGTTCAGTTACATTGTATTTGTCTTCAAAAATAATCATATTTTGCTGAATTTTTGCACATACCTTAAGTAAAATAAAATAACCCGCCTATGGAAAGACCACAACAATTACATGTGCGCATCCAAAGATATTCGGATTCAAAGATTACCAAAGATGGTAGCTTCGTTAATGTAAGCCCTGGAGTGAAATCATTCAGATGAAAATTGTAGATCCAATAATTTTCTTCAAAACAGTCTTTAACATTTTTACCGAAAGAGTTACTGTTTCGAAGATATGAGATGCAGTTACTACAGAGGATTTGAATTTAGTTTAAGAGTTATAAGAAAAACTTTGTGACTTAAAGGTGAAATTTGACCTTGAATTTCTCTCTTATTTGACCTAATCCGATAAAACTGAGTATGAGGTCATAATATATAGACCATGCACTATTATAAACCATTGCGATATTTGAGGTTATTCCAATTGACACTTAAATTGTCACACAGTGTTATCATAATTATGATACTAAAACCACTATAAAGAAAACGTTACTAAATACGCTTCCACTGGAAGAAAAATTATAAGAATTAAATATACCTAAGTGTGTGTGTACAAACTTAACGGGTTTTGAAAAAAAGCCTGATTATTTTTTGTTCCTTTATGTGATTAATATAGAAAATTTAAAAAAAGTCTTGGTTTTAACGTATGTTTTTATACATACACATATCATTACTTAATAAAAGTACCCTCAACAATAAAAAAGTACTATTTGCCTTTATAAAAAAGTACTCTCAAAAATGATCTCATATCATCACTGATACCTACAATTGATTTGGCCCCGACAAACACAGATTTGCCTTTCACTCTCCGGAGGCGACAATTTCCAGTTAAACTGACATTTTCAATGACCATAAATAAATTGCAAGGTTAAATATTGCAAAAATTAGGAGTTTTTCTAAAAGAACTGGTATTTAGTCATGAGCAGTTTGAGCGGGCTGATGATGTAAAACTAAGCATTATAGATGGCAAGGGACAAGGTTAAAAATTCTAAGAATTTTTTTACTAGAAATGTTGTATATAAAGAAGTTTTATCAAAATAATTTAATAAATATGTTTTCAAATAAAAACCTTTGTATATAAATCCAATAAATTTTTTGTCGCATTTTGTACTCTAAATGGTTCCTTCCCGTCGAAGGACGGGCTTTTACACTAGTTACTATAATAAAAGGATGAATGGTATAATCTTTGATGTATTACTTGTTAATAAGTTCATCTGCCTTCCTTCTGAAATAATTAATCGATATATGTATACTTTCTCCGGGATATATCATATGAAATGATTGCTTTTTACCCTGTTATTATTGGTTTTGTTCTCAAATCGGATAGATGGATGTAGTATGTTACTTAAAAATGTTTATCTACAGTATAAAATCTGTACAAAAATTTATTTTAAAATAACTTCGAACACATACATTTTTATAAAAATCTTGTTTTGATTAATTGTAATTACATCAAAATTTGCTGATCTACCATCTCATACTTTATTCATGTTTCTGAAAACTTTATTGGGGGATTGGGGGCAGCGACTTTATATTTTCTTGGCGTATATTAAAAGTCTTTTACTATTTATCGGATGCGGCATCCCAAATTCAATACATTGGGATTAACAATCAAAGCCATCTCTACTTAGATCTTTTTTCAAAGGTATATTTGGTTGTTTTTGTCATCTGCACACTTCACTGTTCGTGTACTTCAAGTATTGTTTTCTTCTTGGATTTTGTTGTCTTGACGTAGAATGAATTAAAAATCTTTCATAAAGTCAATACATAGTAAATAATTAACTTACTATTGTCTTGTGAAAAGCTTTTCCAAATCCAAATCTTATAGTAGACGAGCGATTTTCTCGTCGTGCCAAACATGTTGAATGAATCCTAATTTAAATGAAAGTGACGAAATTATTTTCAACACGTAGAGATACAAATATTTCATATTTCTTATAGATGAATTCAAATTTTATCAATGTTATTTTTCAACTTCATTTCGAAGTGGATACTTATTATTTGAAATTTTTTCTACTTCTTATTCAATATCAAAATGTTTTCATATTTGATTCAAAGGTTTTTAAGGTGAATTTATAGACGATTTGTTTAAAATGGAACAACGTAAAATCGAGACGATATTATTTAATTTCAAGTTGCGATTTTTCCTTGAGTGTAGTTTCCAAATATTTGAGTAGTTCACTTCTAAAGTGAATCTTACATAAAAGCAACAGTATTTCTTATTCATTTTTTAAACATCTGCACAGATTAATTCATGCTAATTACAACAATTAAATTTTTCGCCAATTTTAATTCAATGGAAAATTTTAAATCCGATAAGAAATTGAATGCAATCATTAAAGAATTGAGTGCGATACAAAGAAATACACAAACATAAAAACAAGGACTAAATAGAACGCTCTACAGACAACTATTTATATATGTGCAACAGTATTATTGCATATATGACTATGAAGTTAAGCTACACAGACACACCCACATGCTCACGCGCATACTTTTCCACATCGTTACGCTTAATGTTAAGCATTAAATTTCGTCCATAATGTAATCTGCAAATTGCAAAGGACATAAATATTCTTGAAAATCTTAGCTTCTTGACATACGCTTGAAATATATAAATATGTAGCGAAGCGTGTCGATGTGCGTCTGGATATGTGCGTGTGTGTGTATTTTTGTGGGTGTTTGTGCGTGTGTGTGTGTGTACAATTTATGCTGCCAAAAACGACGACGACGATGTTAATCATAAAATTGCGTACAATCAAGAGACTGAGTGTGTTCGTGTTGTATGTACCGTATGTACTGTATGTAGTGTTGTTGTATACGTACCCATAAATGTAGCTATGTTTGCATGCATGTTTTAACTTGTAAGTATGGATATATAAGGTACTTCAAATTCCTGCTTTTGTCGTTTTCGTTGTCCTTGTCGTTGTGGTTGTTAGAAGTGCTACTTTGTTTATTTATTGAAATTTATGACTTAAACTGCCGCTTGAGTGGAGAATTTATGAAATTGAGTTGAATTAATACGAACTGTAAAGTTTTCGGTCATTTTGAGTGGTTGTTGCTGTTAGCATTCGTGTGTGAAATTAAGTGTAATTGTGTGTGTGTGTGTGTGTGACTTGACTACTTGTTGTGCCCATCATTAATTATGCAATAAATAAATTAATTAATGACCTTTCAGTAAATTTGCAAAATTAATTTAAATATGGCGTTGGTTTTGTGCACCGACTTCAATTGTGCAAAATCAACCAAATCGATGTTTTTATAAATCTTTTTCCATGTGTGTGTGTGTGAATTTTATTGTGTGCCAGGTGATTTATTACAAAATAATTAATAATTATACAGCAGCACATTGGGTCAATTATAGAAATTGTGGGTCAATCGTTTTTAGCTTTGTCAACATGGCGTATGAGTGACATTTATATTGTTCTTCAGCTATTTTATAGCATGTACAAGAACAGACAATTAACACCTGCAGTACGTGTGAACGGATAATTGATGACAAAAAAACAAAAAAAAAACTATAAGAAATGTTTACAAAATTTTACAATTTTTCTGTATAAAAAGTATTAAGTCATATAAATATAACGAGCAAATATATTTCTATTTTTATAATTATATCTTTCGATTACAAAAAAAACAAGCAAACAAATTGTTCATTTCAGCCCTTGAAAGGACTTTTACCGAGCTTCTTTTGATCAATTGTGTTGTGTGTGTTATTAAATGTTTGCACACAATTGACCGAACGGCTAAAGTTCATGTTCTTCAAAAGCTTTACACGGCATTAGTTACTCTCTGAGGTTTGCTATTGTCTGCAGAGAGGTGTTGACCGATCAGAAAAAATTTTTTATTGAAAAAATTTGTTCACTGCAACTGGGGATCGAACTCGGGCTCCGAGCACGCTAAGCCACACACTTAACGTGCATTTCACGGTCATCACAACCTGCACGACTTACCACAACCGCTTCTTAATATATTGCGCTGATACTGATAAAAGTGGCTTTTTTCAGGATGTTTAACGTCTTTAGACTTCCGAATGCAAAACAATACTGCATTCATACCTGAACAATACTGAGTTCATTTAATTATTTTGCTTTATTTAATTATTTAGATATTTTCGAATATATATTTTCAGAGATAAGCATACTGTACAAGTTTTTTTTTTTTTGCTTCACTGTATAAACTTGAGTTCTTAGCCACTAACAAGCAAGCCAAGACTTTCCGTATACTTTAAGAAATGCGATGGCAACAAGCTAAAATAAACTTGACGCTACTTATGCATGAACATTTATCTTAGTCACAGCCGTGACCCAAACTTAAGTTCACATGAAAACACACACCAACATTCTATTCAAACAAACATTTTTCCTGTGCAACACTGTGCAAATACATATAAATATTTATATAAAAAAAATACGAACTGACAATCGTATCAAGATTACTTCATAATGATTTTGGATTTATTTGTTGCTATTGCTATAGGATTTGTTTTTTTTTTTTCTGTTGGCCATGTCCAACTCATTGCCGCTACTTACAATCATGCATTCCTTCAATCATTTGTACATCCGTCCATTCAGACATTCATCCACTCATCTAACCGGCAAACAAAGCTGACCAAAATAGCAACAACAAAATGGCCAACACATTGGCTGCCACAATCAGCACTGCAAAGATAAGAACAACGATGTAAGATAAACGCTCAATTGGTCAAATAAACGTTTTTTTGACCAGCTGGCTCGACTCTATGCCAACAGAATTTAGTATTTGTTGTTTGTGAAAAGGACTCAAATTCTCAAAAACTCCTTTCTTAACCTACTCCAACGGGCAGCCACATTCTCTTGACTATCGCAAATCGTTTAATTTGTTGTGGTCCTCTTTTGATGGTCGTTAATCCTTCAACAAAGTTCATTCGAAGATATAAATAAAACGAAGGAGGCAAGCATATCACAAAAAAAAAAAAAAAAAACAAAAACAAAAACAAAAACTAGTAAAACACAAAAACAAAGACACAACGTCATTGCAGGATATTGAAGGCCACTAAAGTCGCCTCAAATCCCTGACGAGGCTTGCAGTGATAAACGTTGGCAGCAGGCTATCGTATCCGAGCAGATCAATATGTGAAGGCGTTGATGTGGAATCCCATTAACGGCAAAATCAACAATTTTGACAACAACAAATTTAATCGATGGCATAAAACGATGAGCAGAACAAAAACAAAATAAACAAAAAATAAAACACACAGCCAGCAAGGATGTGCGAATGGCCAAAGGATTTACTCGATAAGATGTGCTGCAATACTACGAAAAAAGTGAAGGCGTTGCGTGTGTATGTAAACATATGTATGTGTGCGACTGAGGATAAATGCTGCTATAGAACAAATTGCAAAATTAGGCATTCTTTAGGCAGCAAATGATTCTGTTAATGAGCAGGAAAGTGTTGAACGTTAGAAATTGATTAGTTATAAATTGTAATCGATGCGAATCCTTTTTGAGGTTAGTTGCCTGAGTGGCAAATTAATGAGTGCGAAATTGAAGTTATTTACCTGAGCTACAGCATTTGTATTATGTATTGGTGTGTTTGTTTATTTTCAGTATTTTTGTATTATGTATGGGTGTGTTTGTTTATTTTCCGGTTTTGTTGCCATTCAACCCTTAATGCTATGTAATTGTATGTATTAGTGTTAATTCTTGTGTATTTGTTATATTATCTTGTCGGTGGATAGCGATTAATTAGTTGAGATAAATCAAAAAGGTACCTGTATTTAATTAATTTAGATATCTTAAACAAAACCCAGCATTTGTGATGATATTTAATAGGTGTGCTATAGAAAAAATTAATTGTTGTACAGCAGTTAAAACTGGTACTTGCCTGAAGCAAGACTTAATGTTGCATAAAGATTAATGCTCAAAATTAATCCTTAAACCAACATCAATATCTATGAAACTATTTTGGTTTCACTCGTGAAACTAATGAATAGATAATTGAATACATAGAATCGATAGAGTCTAAAGTTAAAGACCCTTTTCGGCATCTTATAATTTATGGTTGTTTGCAATTAACTATGACATAATAGAAACATATTTAAATGACTGAATCAAATGTATGTGTAGCAGAAGATATTATAGGATTAAAGGATAAAGTATCACAATTATGTATTTAAGTAATGTTTTATATATTTAATAAGATTTATTGGTTGAATGTTATATCTATTCCATAGGTACAAAATATTTGCCAATATAATAAAAATTTGAATTTTAATGAATATTAAAAATTAATATATACATAGGTACATAAGCAAAACAGGTTAGATTATATTCATACCGTGTCAACGTATTCATACCATGTTCTAACGCATAAGCATAGAAATAAGCTAGACCGGAATAGAAAAGTGGGTATATATTTTTTTTAAAAAGAGTCCTTCGTTCCGCTCGTTTATGTATTATCCGTGAACACAGGATACAACGAAAACTTTATTAGAATTGCATGAAACTTAGTACATACATTTATATTAAAAAACATAAAAAAAATAAATTGGCCATTTCAGCCCTTGAAAGGACTTTGACCGAGCTTCTTATGATCAATTGTGTTGTGTGTGTTATTAAATGTTTGCACACATTTGACCGAGAACTGGACCTACATATTTTATGCCGACTCCGAACGGCTAAAGTTCATGTTCTCAATAAGCTTTACATGGCATTATTTACTCTCTGAGGTTTGCCATTGTCTGCAGAGAGGTGGTGACCGATCAGAAAAATTTTTTATTGAAAAAAACTTTTCGCCACGGCTGGGGTTCGAACCCGGGCTCCGAGCAATCTAAGACACACACTCAACCTGCATGCAACGGTCAGCACATAATATTTATATTAACCTACCTTTCATATTTCACGAATATGCCTACCTTCCATATGTGAACTTCAGGAATAACACTTTTGCGTGTTAAACTAATTTATATACAAAATATGAGCTTCATCCGCCCGCGGACACCCTCACCGCCCATAAAAATATAATATCTAGTAAAGCAAGTAAGTATAAGGGTATTTCATAGTCTGGCTAGACCGACTTTAGACTTCCCTGACATGTTTTTCCTTGTTTTGTTCACCTCAATACAGGCGTGACTAAGAAAAATGAAAATGTTTCCTAAACCTCTTTTACCCGTCCATCAAGCAATAAACATGCAATAATTCAGACGATTTTGGTCGTGTAAAAAAAAATGTTGGTATTTATCTTCAGAATAATACAGTACGCCCATTCCAAGCATAACGCAATACGTGTCCGTCTCATGGCTTTCAATTTTATTTTTGGGCTAAAGGTTCCCAATAAAATTCTAAGAACATATGTACATTTATTTTTTTTTTATCGCCATTCGTTGAAAAGTTATGGATCTCTCAATTCTGCAAATCGTCCGAAAACGCCAGAATTGGAAAATTTTCATTAATTGTATCTACGTCAGTTTTAATCCAAATTTTATAAATAAGTTGGTACCGTTGGAAAGTTATTGGAAAAAAATTTCTGGAAAAATATATTTTTATAGGGTTGCCAACATGTTTGGAAAAATTGTATTTGCTAATTTCTCAAGAAACCCGTAATCTTGTTTTTTTTTTTTTTTTGGATTTGAAGAAGAATGTTGCCTTTGACTTAGAAGCAATTTAATGATGGAGCTTTTATATGCTTTTTCACAATTTAAATTCTTGTGCACATACATATCTCATAATTTTGTGGCACTTTATCAGTACTAACTACTGATATTAAACAAATTTATATTATTGTTTTTTATTGATTCGTAAATTCGTTCCAAATCCATTTCAGTTTTTACTTACAATAAAAGTAAAGCTGACTTCGCGACATCTCCAAATTAAGCTCAGAAGAATGTGTTTGTTTATTTTTAGATCACATTTCGAGTCAAACTAATCAAGGAAAAAATTAACAAAGTTTTCAAGAAATTTTTCCCCAAGTCTCAATGTTGCATACCTACCAGCGCTAGCTAGTGGACAAGCGACCTAAAGAAGACACGAGCAAAGGTCAGAAAACTTCATTGAAAAGCCATTTTAAGCAAGTTTGAGCAGGACTGGATAAACCATAGATCCATGTTAAATGCTGCACTTGAAAAGTAAGAAAAGCAAAGCGAACATCTTGGACAAATGTCTCTGAATCCTAATAACGCAAGTGAAGCTGGTAAACTTCTTATGACGCTATTAAAACGACGCTTCACAAACTACACTCAGGGAAAAAAATGCTAGTATATCAACCCAACCATGGTTCCTATCATACATATGTTATTATTATAAAAAAAAAAAAATAATCTTGCGCACTGTAGGGATTGAACCAAGGCCGACCGCATTATATGAATATGTTATACTTATTATACTTATTATATAATATTATTATTTCATTAAATTGTAATATTATTATTTTTTATGAATCATTATTATTAATGAAATTATAATTATTATTAAAAATAAAAACAAAACAAAAAATAAATAAAAATAAATATATTTTTTTCAACGACCGCTGTGGGGTTCGAACCCAGGCATAATAAGTACAAACAAAAAAAAAACAAAATCAACAACTATTGTAAACCTGGATTAAAAAAGTTCCCTGCAAACATTTTCTGAGGCTCTCCAAAAAATGACTCTAAAAAGAGTGTTTTTTATGCATGTTTTATGATGACTCATTAAAAGGACTCATGAAAGAGTCTTTAATATGACTGTTAAATGATTGTTCAAAAATAAGACTCATAAAAGAGTCATTATTGTATCTGCTTTATGAGTACTCATAAAAGACACTCATTAAAGAGTCCTAAATATGACGGTAACATGATTGTTCATAAAAAAGACTCATAAAAGAAACATATATTGATTGATATATGCGTAATCAGAAAGACGACTCATAAAAGAGTCTTATATATGAGTGTTTCATTGGAGAATAGAATCAGATTATTGCAAAAGCACCATAAGAACTTAATCAATATATTTTTAAAAAATTTTATTAAACTTTGTCACTGTCTGTTATGGATATATCCTCGCTGCGCTATTCGGAGAATTGTTTGTTTGTGGCGATATACATGCATTAAAATTTAACTACATCAAATGTTGCAAAAGACTTCTTATATGAGTCTTCAAAGAGTATTAAATATGACTCTTAAAAGAGTACTAAATATGAGTCTTAAAAGAGTACGATATATGAGTCTTAAAAGAGTATGAAATATGAGTCTTATAACCGTCATTATTATGAGTCCAAAAAGACTCATAAAACAATCATTTTTATGAATCATATTTTGGGGCCCACAACATACGAAAATGTACTCATAAATGAGTCTTTTTTGCGCGCATTATGATGATAAACCCTCATTTATATGAGTCTTGAAAGAGTCTTTTAAGAGTCATAATGTTTGCTGGGTTGTTTAAACAACATACACATACATACAGAACACCTACGCACAAACTATTGACAGCTAATTTAAAACACGTAACCAAACTTCGATTGATGTGACCCTACAAACATTTTATGAGGCTCTCCAAAAAATGACTCTAAAAAGAGTGTCTTTTATGCGTGTTTTATGATGACTCATTAAATTGACTCATTAAAGAGTCTTAAATATGATTGTTAAATGATTGCTCAAAAATAAGACTCATACAAGAGTCATTATTGTATCTATTTATGAGTAATCATAAAAGAGACTCATTAAAGAGTCCTAAATATGACGGTGATATGATTGTTCATAAAAAAGACTCTTAAAAGAATCATGTATTTATTGATATATGCGTAATCATAAAGAAGACTCATAAAAGAGTCTTTTTTACGAGTATTTTATGAGAGAATAGATTCGGATAGTAGGTATGATATGCCGCTTCTGGATAAGGAGTTAGGAGCGGTGTGAGTCATCGTCTATCCGTCCGTCTGTCCGTCCGTCCGTCCGTCTGTCCGTCCGTCCGTCTGTCCGTCAGTCCGTCTGTCTGTCAAGGTTAGAAGGCGTCCGCCAAGGTTGACGGCAGTCCCCCGCCCCGTCCCCCGTCCCCTGTCCCAGTTTTTTGCGGGTTTTTTGATAAGCAGGCGTCCGCCAAGGTTGCCGGCAGTCCCCCACCCCGTCCCCTGTCCCAGTCTTTTTGCGGGTTTTTGATAAGCAGACGTCCGCCAAGGTTGCCGGCAGTCCCCCACCCCGTCCCCTGTCCCAGTTTTTTTGCGGGTTTTTGATAAGCAGACGTCCGCCAAGGTTGACGGCAGTCCCCCACCCCGTCCCCCGTCCCCCGACCTCCCGTCCAGCGTTTGCGGTTGTTAGATAAGCAGTTGCATAATGCAATGTACGCCAAGGTTAGTTTTTGATAAGCAGGCGTCCGCCAAGGTTGACGGCAGTCCCCCGCCCCGTCCCCCGTCCCCATCACCCATGATCACCCATGTGAAATATTTTTTACAATAAATGTTATTATACATTTAGAATACATATATGTATGTATATGTTAATAGCTTATCATTAATAGGAAGTCCATCGTGGTTCTTTGAAGATAGCAGCATATAAATTATAGACTTTTCTTGTAGTTTGATATCGTGACCACAAAGTTGTGCAATTACAAATGTTATACATTTCCTTTTTTTAATTTTCTTGTGGTTTTGATAAGCAGTTGAATATAGTATATAATTTTTAACAATTTCATATAAAATGGGGGGAATTAACGCAAGTGCAATCAGTGCTCTATAAACCAAACACAGAATAAACAACTAATAAAAATGGGTTCATTTAAATGTGATCAGTGCGAGTTAACCTTTAACAAAAAGTTTAATCTAAACCGTCACGTGAGAGTTAAACATCAAAGTGAATATTCACAACATTTCAAATGTGATATTTGCATGAAGTTCTTTAATCGTAATGATAATTTAATGAAACATATACGGCAAATACATAAATCATCTTCTTCAACACCAAATGCAACATCAACTATCTCAACATCAACAGCAACATCAACATCAACATCAACTACATCTTCAGCAACATCAAAAAATGTTCCAAATCTTCAGACGATTGTGGCAAATACAATTCCAAATGTCTATTGCAACGCATGCAAGAAAGATATAATTTTAAAGAATTGGTCTTATCATATCAGGACTAACGCTCATAAAAAGAATAGCGGTGAAATAGTAAACGAGCATTTAACTAGAATTTCATCTGTATTTAATGAACGTATAGAATCATTTATATACAAAAATATCAATGAGGGTTTATTGAATGCTGAAGTGTTTCTAGATAACGCTAAAGAAATTGTTATACAAACTCTTCAAGATATGTTGCAGAAACACACCAACATTAAATTCAATATAGAATTGTTTTGTGAATATGTGAAAATGTGTGAAAATGAGATGACAATTGATGTAAAATCTCATCAAACAAAAATGGTGATGATTCAACAATCAACAGACTTGAATAACATTTTTGATGAAAAACGAAACAGTTTGATAACAAAAATGTCAGAGTTTCAAGAACGTGACAGCGGTTGGAGTCTCATCAGAATTTTACACTTGGAGATTAATATTAATCAATACAAGCCAATAAAAGGTTCCCAATATATTCGATTGCCGAAAAATTTATTGGAAAAACATGCTTGTATAAATGTTCAGAATGCTGATGAATATTGTTTTAAATGGGCAATGATATCAGCCTTGTATCCTGTCATTTCTAACACAAATATATGCTCGAGTTATAATGTAGAGGATATTAAATCCTCTATAATACATTTAGAGAATGGTAAAAGTCTAAACTTTGAAGGGCTTGTTTTTCCGTTGAGAATCAAAGATGTTAAAATTTTCGAGGAAAATAATCCGGAAATAAGCATCAATGTCTTTGGATATGATGAAGAGCTCAAGAGTATAGTTGGACCTTACTATTTCACGAGTAAGGAAAAGAGTACACACATAAATCTACTTCTGCTCCAGGAAATTGACAAATTTCACTATATTTGGATCAAGAACATTTCAAGGTAAGAATTATATTCATCTTATTATCGTATTATCTTATAAAAATTATTAATCAATTGTTTTGTTTTTTTATTTTCAGACTTTTGCGAAATCAAGTGACAAATGACCAACATCAAATGTATTTATGCAATACTTGTCTACAGAATTTTAGATCCAGCTACAAATTACAAAGACACAAACAAGAATGTAGTAGAATCGTAACAAAAGTTCCGGACGAAGAAAATAGTAAGGTTTCATTTAAAAATTTTAAACATAAGTTAGACATTCCTTTTGTAGTATATGCAGATTTTGAATGTTTTCTAACACCAGAAAACACTCAAAACTCAGGTTCAATAAGAACAGTTCAAAGTCACATTCCACATGCATATAGTTATTATATTAAGTGTAGTTTTAATAATTCTTTAGATAAGTTTAGAATGTATACAGGTGAAGATGCACCTATTAATTTTATTACAAGTTTAGTTAACGATGCTAAGGAAATTTATAATAATTACTTAAGTAAAGTTAAACCAATGAATTTCCTCACACCATTAGAGTTAGATATTCAAAATAAGAGCACTAATTGTCATATTTGTGAAAAACCTTTTGAAGACGATGAGTATAGAGTAGCAGATCATTGTCATTTAACCGGAAAATATCGCGGACCGGCTCATAATGATTGTAATTTAAATTTTAAAATTCCTAAATTCATCCCAATCTTGTTCCACAATCTTTCTTCATATGATTGTCACTTATTTGTTAAAGAACTTTCAGCGATTCCTGGTAGAATAAACGTAGTACCAATAAATAAGGAAATATATGTTTCCATTTCTAAACATATACATTTCGATGATGGTGATAGCGTTGAACTAAGGTTTTTAGATTCCTTCAGATTTATGGCTTCCAGTCTATCAAACTTAGTCAATAATTTATCAAACAGAGATTTTTATATTTTACGGTCTACGTTTAACGATGATGTCGAATTCAATCTCTTGAAGCAAAAAGGTATATTTCCTTATGATTATTTTGATTCAAAGGAACGACTTCAAGAGGAATGTTTACCGCCAAGGGAAAAGTTCTTTAATAAATTAACCAATGAAGAATGTAGTGTTGCTGACTATGAACATGCACAAAAAGTATGGACAACTTTTAATTGTACAACACTACATGATTACTTAGAACTTTACCTTAAAACAGATGTTCTACTGCTTACTGATGTTTTCGAAAATTTTAGAAAAGTTTGTAAATCAATTTACAATCTTGATCCTTGTCAATATTATACAGCTCCCGGATTATCTTGGGGAGCAATGTTAAAGTATACTAAAATTGAATTAGATCTGCTAACAGATATTGATATGATTAAATTCATTCAAAAAGGAATAAGGGGAGGTATTGTACAATGTTCCAATAGATATGTTAAGGCAAATAATAAATATATGAATGATTTTGATGTTACAAAACCCTCAAATTATCTCATGTATTTAGATGCCAATAATTTGTATGGTTGGGCAATGTCTCAATATTTACCTGAAGGAAAATTTGAATGGCTTGATGACGTATCAACATTTCAGTTACATGAGCATGCTAATGATTCTGATGAAGGATATATTTTAGAAGTTGATTTAGAGATTTCTTGTGCAAAGCATGATAAATATAATGACTTACCGTTTTGTTCAGAAAATAAAAAAAGTCCGATTGGTAAACATCAAAAACTTATAATCGATTTGAATAATAAATCAAATTATATCATTCATTATGTAAACTTACAACAATGCTTACAAAATGGAATACAACTTAAAAAAATTCATAGAATATTAAAATTTAAACAATCACCATGGTTAAAAAAATATATTGATTTAAATACTTTACATAGAACGCAAGCTAAAAATGATTTTGAAAAGAACTTTTTCAAGTTATTAAATAATGC
This sequence comes from Tetanocera ferruginea, assembly GCA_958299015.1. Taxonomy (NCBI): domain Eukaryota; kingdom Metazoa; phylum Arthropoda; class Insecta; order Diptera; family Sciomyzidae; genus Tetanocera; species Tetanocera ferruginea. Next base: position 126,802,496 of record OY282642.1, on the reverse strand, counting down.
TGTCTATGGTAAGACCATGGAGAATGTAGATAAGAGGAAAGATGTTAAAATTGTTTGCGAGTGGGAAAGTAGAGGAAAAAGATTGGGAGCTAGAAGCTTAATTGCTAAACCAAATTTTCATAGCTCTACAAGATTTTCTGAAAATATGGTAGCAATACAACTTAATAGAATACATACCCTATATGATAAACCAATTTATATAGGGTTTGTAGTTCTTGAACTCTCTAAATGGAAAATGTATGATTTTCATTATGATTACATGCTTCCAAAATTTAGAGAGAACTTAAGTTTATGCTATATGGATACTGACTCTTTCATCTATTCAATTAAGACTGAAGACTTCTATAATGATATTAAACCTGACATTAATTTAAAATTTGACACATCCGACTACAAACCCAACAATCCTTTTGGGATAGAACGACAAAATAAAAAGGTGTTAGGTTTCATGAAAGATGAAAATAATGGAAAAATAATGAGGGAATTCATTGGTTTAAGGTCAAAAATGTATTCTATTAGTGTTGAGGGCGATAATGATATCAAAAAAGCTAAAGGGGTAAAAAAATCAGCTTTGATGTCTCTCAGCATTGATGACTATAGAAAATGTTTATTTGATAAGAAAATTTATTATGATAAAATGTTAACTTTTAGATCTAAGATTCACAAGATTTATACACAAGAAATTGAAAAAATTGTATTAAGTTATTTTGATGATAAGCGTTATATATTAGAAAATGGTGTTAATACCCTTGCATGGGGACACCATCGATTATTAAATAAAAATGTATTAAGAGGTTGAAAACTAAAAATAAATAGCAAAAAAATAACAATTAATTGAAATAAAAAATTTTATGTAAAAATTAAGATAAATCTTTTATTATTTTGTATTAGCATAAAGTGAACATACTATGTAATATTATATTTTTGAAATAAAAATTTTAAACACAATTGACCACAAATAACTGTATTGTATTTTTGTTTTTGTTTATAGTTGTAATATATTGGTGGTTTTAAGTAATTGATGACCTCTTTCGGTGGTTGCAAGTTTCCAAAACTATCAAAATATTCCTTATAGTTTTTATTTTTATAGTAAGCTACCCAATGAGTACCGGGACCGTTAACATCATCCAAGTTAAGTATACCACATTCTTGAGCATAAGGTTTTTTCGGTAAAGAATCTCTCATAAAAATTCCTCTAAAATTTTCAAGACATTTACAATATTTTATTAAATCGACATCGGTTAATGGTCTTTTGGGTAGCTTTTTTAAAAATTTTTTGGATGAGGACGTAAAAACAAACCATAACCTTGTTTATATGGTTTGAGATATAGACCTTTACCCATAGCTATCGACTCCATATATCTATTGTGGCGAGTAGCTTCAGATAATTGTTCCTTCCCATTTTTTATATCATTTAAGACTTTTGCAACGGCTGATCCTCCAGAAGCTATACCACCAAGAGCACCTAGTGCTGTTAAAATGGGTATTAATGGTAAGACTCCACCAATTTTTGGAACTGGGATTACTCGTGGTATGTTTACTTGTGATTTTTTCCGTTTAAAACTTGATTGTACAGCTTTATGGGCTATTCTATATGCATCATTGAATGAATTTGGTTTCTTCTTTATTAACATTTTAACACCGTTTTTAACTGCTAACGAAAAGAGCTTATTTCCATTCACTCTAGGTTTTTTATACTTTTTGCGCTTATTTTGCCTTCTTTTCGGTTTACGTTTTTCCTTGTTTCTCTTCATACCCATTCCAAATTTAATTTTTGCTTTCATTGCATTTGTTACGAACCAAGCGTTGGCACGTTCTTTCAAATCACTATCTTTGGATGTAACTCTTTGCCAAGCTTTTTCAGATAAAATTTTATCAGCCTGATGTCGTGTGTTTATATCTTTTGATTGTGAATATGCAATATCGTGTTCTCTACAAGCAGCATCCAATGGATTAATGCCTTTATCACCTCTTTCCAAACGTTTTTGAAGTTTTGTTCCTGGTCCACAAAATTGATATCCTGGTAAATGAAGTTCAACTGGTAATGAATTTATTAAGTTGTTTATGAAACCATATCCTCTTTTCAACTGTTTCTGATGTGCACTATCCTTGTATATTATACCCATTTTCTAAATAAAATTAACATTTTGGTTGTGAGTTTAAAAGGAGAATGATGATTTTAGTATATAAATGATTGATTTATATACCAATTAATATAGTATTCAAAATGAGATTAATTAAACAACGTATTCAGCTTAATGTTAAAAATGTTGACTTATTTAATGATAAAAAAAACAAAATTGTTCACAGTCCTCTTTTACCAAATTCAATACGTGCTTTATTGGTTGGACCATCAAATTGTGGAAAAACTAATGTTATGATTAGTCTAATTGTAAATCCAAATGGTTTAAAGTTTAAAAACATATACATATATTCAAAATCTTTATATCAACCAAAATATGAATATTTGAAGAAACTGATTGCACCGATAAAAGGAATAAATCTCTACACTTTCTCAGAAAACGAAGATGTTATAAGTCCAGGTAAAGCTAAATCAAATTCAATTTTCATTTTTGATGATGTTATTTGTGATAAACAAAGCACTATACGAGAATATTTTTGTATGAGTCGTCATAAACAAATTGATTGCTTTTATTTGTGTCAAACCTATACAAAAATTCCTAAGCATTTAATACGTGATAATGCAAACATGATTATTATATTCAAGCAAGATGAAATGAATTTAAAGCATATTTTCAATGATCATGTTATTGGAGACATGGATTTCAAAATGTTTATAAGGATTTGTAATGAATGTTGGAAAGAAAAGTATGGTTTTGTTGTGATAAATAAAGATGATACTATAAACAAGGGTCGATATCGAAAAGGTTTTGACAATTTTATACATATATAAAAATCACATCAACACCTGTTACACCTCAGATCAGTATCAGATATATACCAGATCGGTATCAGATATACACCAGATCTGATTTTAGACAGCAAACAGAAACAATAATCATGAAAAATACAAACCTCAATGTTTTAACAAACCTTACCAACACTCGGAAAATCTTAAAGGAAAAACTAAAGGAAATAAAATTAGGTGAAAAAGATCGAGTTGAGTTGCTTGAAAATACATTTCAACCCATTTCAAAACCATTGAATGAAATAATTGGAAAGCTTAACAAAGATGAACACAATGAATATAACAAAGAAAAAAAACACACTAACGATCTTGCTAAAAACAAAAAAGAAAATAATGATGAAATGTTTTGGGATGCTATTGATGATGACCTATTACAAAAATCCACGCAAAATGTGCACTTAAATGTTGATCCACAAAATCTATCAACACTTGACCCAGCAATTAATGATAAAACAATTTTAAAAAAGCGCAGTTCATTGAACAAAAATAAACTAAAACATAACAAACCATATCAGCATATAAAGAAGATAAAACCCAACATTGAAAATGAATTAACAAAGTCATTAAAATATTATCAACGTTTAAACACCGAACAGCCTGACATTCAAACAGTAGAATTTGATAAAGGTTTAAACAATGAGAATTATGTTGATGAAGAAAACAAAGATGATGTTACTTATAATGTGAAGTCAGAATCTGACTTTGATAATAATGCTGAATACAAAAACACAATAAATTATAGTACAGAATCTGAATCTGACTTTGAAAATGAAACAAGACAAAGGGTTAAAAAACAAATTATTACAAAACGAAAAAACAAGGGGTTGCAACAAAATTTTAAGCAGCGATTAAGAGATCTTCGCAATAAGAACAAACGTTCGTTGCAACAAGATAAATATGCTACTAAAATCTCAAGTAATAAAGTCAACATTCATGATATTGATAATGATTTAGTACCTGTTAGGTATGAAAAAACAAAAAATATTGATAACACGAATAAAAAAGAAAAAACAGATAAATTAAAAATAAGAAAAAAGTTAAAATTTAAAAAACAATTAAAAACTAAAATTAAAAAAATTTATCATCCTGTTATATCAAATGAAATTCTCAACTCAAAAAATAATAACACTAGTAATAATGAGGAAATTAACAATTTGATAGAAAATGAAGTACAAAAAGAAAACAGAGTAAAAAGAGATATTGAAAATGATCGAGAACTATGGACAAAATATAAACATTTTAAGCGAAAGGCTAAGGATCAATTAAACACAGATTACAAACACCTTAAACAATCACATAATACCCGAAAACAAAAAAATTCTCTACAACAAAACATACAAATACTTAAGGATAGTAAAAAATTGGATAAAGTATATGGATTCAATATAGATTCATTGGGAAGATGGAGATATGGAAAAGAACTTTTAAAAATCCCTAATGAAAATAAAATTTCTGTTGGAAAATATAAATGGCAGATGACACCTGGTCTATTTGAATTAGTTTTTCACACAAATCCCATTCATTTCACTAAACGGGATTTACAAAATTATAAAGATATTCTTTTATCTACAAATGCTCACAAGCGTTATTATAACTCAACTGATCAAATTAAAGGAACCAAATCTTATAAATATCAACGCATAATAAGAAAGATATTCAATTTACCAAACGCATTGATACGTGGACAAGGTCATAAAGTTGTAAAATCTATTAATAATAAATCGAATTATGTGTATTGGGATGATCCTAATGAATTAGTTGAAAGATTACGATTACTTATATCATCATCAACTGCTGGACATAATAACCATAATAACGAAATAATATCCATCATTGAAGAGTTGAAAGAAGCTAATATAATTATATAGCTAAAAAATGTGTTCAAATATTGATAAATTTGGTCATTCTTCATCGAGAGATAACAATAGTAAAGCAAATATCAAAGCCAATATCAAAGCAATTTTACAAAATACAATCGGTTGGAATTTAGATGGAAATAAAAACCTAAATTTACAGATGAAAAGAGTTATCAACTTAGGCTTACCAAATGATGATAATGATGCCATTTCACGTATATTTTTCTTTGAGAATCTAAATAAGATAACAAGCATCTATGAAAAGAAAATTACGGATATAAATACTACCATGGAGAATCTTAACAATATAACAAATAGATTAGAAAATAAAATAAGAGATTTAAACGTTGCACTGAAGGATGACATAAGAAATGATGTAGATTTAATTGAGGCAGCAATTGATAATAGAATAAAATCTACATATAAGGAAAACTTTGAAGAACTTAATGATTATTTAAAGTCTATTGAAGACTTCTTGTTTAATTATATAGTCGGAAAAAAACAGCCTGATGCAGATGAGGTTAAAAAATTAAAAATAAAATATCCAAAAATAAAAGGTTTACAATAACGAGATACATAACATATATGATAATGAATAATAAACGAGATATAGTTGAAGAACTGCATAAACAAGCACGGAAAAATTTTAAAAGAAGACATGTAATTATAAAAGGAATTGATGATTTATGGCAAGCAGATTTAGTGGAAATGATTCCATATAGTGATGTTAACAGGAATTATCGTTATCTTCTAACTGTTATTGACACATTTTCAAAGAAGGCATGGGCGGAATCTATTAAAAATAAAACTGGAGAAAACGTTACAACCGCAATGAAAAATATTTTCAACACAAGTAACCGTATACCAAAAAATCTCCAAACGGATGATGGAAAAGAATTTTACAATGTACATTTTAAGAGATTAATGGCATTGAAAGGTATCAATCATTATTCAACATTTTCAACTTTAAAAGCATCGATAGTGGAACGCTTTAATAGAACTTTAAAGGGAATGATGTGGAAGGAGTTTAGCTTTAATGGGACTTACAAATGGATTAATAACTATAAAAGTCTAGTTAACCAATATAATAACACATTTCATAGAACTATAAAGATGACGCCCAATGAAGTAAATTCTTTTAATGAAAAATTTATACTGAAAACTGTTTATAACAATCCCAAAATTTTTTATAAACCAAAATTTAAGTTAAATGATAATGTTAGAATAAGTAAATATAAACATACATTTGAAAAAGGTTATACACCAAATTGGACAACTGAAATATTTAAAATCAAAACTATTCAAAATACAAACCCTACTACATACATACTTGAAGATTATCAAGGAAATGAAATCAAAGGAGGTTTCTATGAATATGAATTAATAAAAACCAAATTTCCACAAACATATTTAGTTGAAAAAATTTTAAGACGACGTAATAATAGAGCTTTTGTTAAATGGTTAGGTTTCTCTTCAGACCATAATTCTTGGATTGATGTAAATGATTTAATATAAATGTTATAATGTATAAAAACATATTTTAGTTAACTTCTTAATGATTGAGCAACAACATGTCGTTTACTTTAACAATAAATGGAAATTCATCACAACTTGTTGCAAATTATTTTCCACCTATAGAACTTAAGCAAGATTATGTTTGTGGTTTGATTAGCTTCGACTCTTATCATTCTATTCCAAATGTGGATGAAGAAAACAATTTGTTTCATATTGGTGATAAGACTATTACGATACCAATAGGAACGTATGAATTCACGGATTTATCTGAGAAAATTATTGATGAATATGAAACATATAATATTGGATTACTAGATATAAAAGCAAACTATAACACATTGCAAACAGAAATTTATAGTTCCAAGGATCCAGTTTTCTTCGATAGAAGTTGTTCAATTGGATCATTACTAGGGTTCAGTAAAAGAATATTGAAACCTGATGTTAAAAATTATTCTGATAATCCGATAGATATTTCTAAAATAAATACAATATCAATTGAGTGTAATATTATCAATGGATCATATATAAATGGAGTAAATGTGCATACAATTCATCAGTTCTCCCTTCGAGTTAGTCCAGGATACAAAATTACAGAAATACCAGTTAATGTTATATATTTACCAGTTAACACAAAACAAATCAGCACTCTTGTTCTTAAAGTCGTAGATCAAGGTGGTAACCTAATTAATTTTCGCGGTGAAAAAATGTCAATAAGATTACATTTAAAACCTATATAAAGAATGATAGTTTTTAATAAAAAGCAATTACATAACAACCACTTCACTAGTCCACTAACAACAACAACAACAACAACAAAAACAACAAAAGAAGAATCAAATCTAAATAAAAAACCAACTATTAAAAGGTTAAGGCATAGAATTTATTTAACTAAATCGAACAAAGAATTTTTAGAAAGCATTGGATTACAATTAAAAAACCAATATGAGTGACGTAATAAATGTTCTATACAAGCCATTTTTCGACGAGAGTATAGTGAAAAAAGAATATCACAGCTATACATCATATTTACAATCATTTAAAAATGATGATGAAATACGTATACCAATACAAAACCAGGACTTGTATGTATTACCAAGTGAGAGTCTCTTGTATATTGAGGGATTTGTATCCAACAGCGATAATTCTATTTCAAAAACTGTTAAACTCTTAAACAACTGTATAGCATATTTATTTGATGAAATTCGATATGAGATGAATGGGGTAGAAATTGATCGTACAAGACAATTGGGAATTGCGTCAGATATGAAAAATTATGTATCACTTAATGCATTTGAAAGTATAAATCTTCAAAACGCTGGATGGTGTCCATTTGAAAAAGATAATACTCTACTTAAAACGGGACATTTTAATTTTTGTGTTCCGTTAAAGAATTTACTTGGATTTGCAGAAGATTTTGACAAATTAATTGTGAATTGTAAACATGAATTGATTTTGATACGATCTAAAGATGACAAGACCATTATGAGTTCAACTACTAAAACAGACAATCTTATATTAAAGCTCTTGAATATCACATGGAAAGTACCACACATTCATCTTTCAGATGATTACCGATTAAAAATGTTAAAAACAATAAATAGTAAACTACCACTTAATATATCGTTTAGAAGTTGGGATGTTTATTATAATCCTTCTCTTGTTGAAAGTACAAATATTTTATGGAATGTGAAACTGGCAGGTGAAAATGAAAGACCTCGATATATACTTTTAGGATTTAAAAACAACAATAAGTTCATACATTGTAACTTATCAGATGTAAAAGTTCATCTTAACTCTGATGTATATCCCTATGACGACCTCAACATTAGATTTGATCATAATCGTTACGCTTTACTCTATGATATGTATCAAAAATTTCAACAAGGATACTATGGACGTTCTCCACAACCACTTTTATCGCCAGAAAATTTTGCTAGCATTGCACCAATAATAGTTCTAGATGTCTCTCATCAAAATGAGAGTGTAAAAGGAGGACCAATAGATATTAGAATTGAATTAAAATTTCGAACAAACGTCCCTCCAAGTACATCAGCTTATTGTATGCTCATTCACGATAAAGTCTTTGAATACACACCACTCACAAATGTTATTAAAAAAATAATTTAATAAAAATATACACATGCATTCAAACATTCTATATAAATAAGAGTTCTGACAACTGCTGCTATTTATTTAACACAATGTCTACAACTGTTGATGTTCAAGGTTTTAAAATCTACGATAATCGTTTTGTTTTTAAGGAGATAGCAGTTGTATTAAGTAAAGATGAATTCCATTGTTTCCACATAAAAGCTCCATTCAAATTCGAGGATTTATGTGAAGATGATCAACGTCAATCCAATTGGTTAAAATTAAATCATCATAATCTGTCATGGGACTATGGAAGCGATTCATTTAAAAACATTCAGAGATATTTAAAACCTCTACTGAAGAATAAAAAAGTGTATGTAAAGGGGACGGAGAAACAAAAGTGGATTGAAGAATTTTTAAAACAGCGTGTTTTCAATATCGAAGATATTCCACAATGTGATGAAATCAACTTATCAATGTTGTATAATATGTATCCAAGAACATGTCAATGTCAATACCACTTCAACAACAACAACAACAACAACAACAACAAACCGAGGAAACAACGTCAAATACGATGTGCTTTAAAATCAGCATTACTTTTAAATGAATATATGTTATATAATAATCTATATGATAAATAAATAAATAATAAAAACTTACTATATAAAACCAACCTGATAAGATATTCTCATCATTTCATACTGAAATTTAACAGCGTATATATCTCTAAGAATAAAACATAAAATGAAATTTATTATATTTTTAACATTAATATTCTTTTTAAGAAATGTGTACAGTGTACCATTTTGGAAATTGGAAAACACTTCCATACCTATTATAAATGAAAACTCTAAAAGTATTGAATTTAATTTAACTCTACCTGATAATAATGTCTTGAAAATTAATATATCATTGTTGTTGTTGAAAGAAACTGAACCAATATATTTTAATGAACTATCAAGTACTGAGATAGAAACAGAATTGTCTACAACAACAACAACAACAACAACAACTGTTAAATTTGAGAGTACAACTCTAGGAATACCTTCAAGACTTTTTAGTGTGGATGAGGCCATAGAAGCCTTTCGTAAGGATTTAATTACTAAAGAAAATGAAATTGGTGGAATTATTGATTCTAAGGCAGTATTTTATCGACATTTTAACCTTGAATATGAAAATGTAGATATTCCAATTCGTTGTACTTATGATAGTAGATTTGAAGAGAGAAGATTGAGCATTAAATGCCTAGAATATCGGGAAACAGAAACTGAAATGATTCTAAGCAATGGTGAAATTGAAAGAATTAGAGTTCAAGATCCGAATTATGAACCACTAAATGTAGGAATCATTGATGTAAAAGACTATATACAGACTTTAAACATGATTATTACTTAAATAGTTGCGGTCAGCGAAAGATTCAACATAGAAGCATGAGCTCAAGAAAATTTTTATTTTTTATATTTATTGCTTACGTAATATTACAAATACGTCACATTACATGCTATCAAACTAGAAATTATTTACACGAAGGAAATGAAAATACTACTACTTTTTACAATATTGAATATGGAAAACAAGTTAGTTTTGTCATACAGATCCCGAATACTTCTCTTCAGATAAAAGTAAACATAACCCTTCAATTGGAAAATGTTAATTATGATAATATTAATACGATCACTCCATCACCGACCACAACATTGAGAGATCCATACAGAGTACCTACTTATGATGATGATTCAGACTATCAAAAGAATGTAGAACGTTATAATAGAAATAGTCCAACTCCAGAAAGAAAATTTTCTGTTGAAGATGCAATTGAGGCTTTCAGGAGAAATCTTATAGAGAAAGAAATGCAAATTGGTGGAATTTATGAGAGTTCAGGAGTTTTTCATCGTCACTTTAATTTGAAATATGAAACATTTGAAATACGTATTAAATGTTCCTACTATAGCAAATATGAATTACGCACACTTAATATATATTGCTTTGAATATAATGATGAAATAAATCAAAATGATAATGAAACTAGACAAGAATTATATCAACGTTCAAATTATGCTATAAAACCAGAAATCATTGATGTTAATGCTTATTACCAAACGTTTCATATGACTATACAGTAGTTTTGAAATAAAAATATGACTATTATAAAGGATATCTATAGTTTTTTGAAAAAATTTTCACACATCATACCGGAGGATGAAAAGGATAGACTTATTAACATTCAAACGAAAATGGAATACACGAACAATTATAGAAAAATTAATTCTCGATTTGGTGAACATTTTGAAAACTGTCCGTGGTCAGATAATAATTGTACAGTTGGACCAGACACTTGTGGTTGTTCATCATTTGACCGCATGGAAAATGAGGCGAATAAAATTATTCAACTTTACACAAATATATATAATTTAAATCGTTGTAAAAATTGTTCTTTTCATACATAAAAATAAAATTAACCGCAAAATTATGATATCAACGTAAACTGAAAGATAATTTACTTATAAATAGTTTCATCATAATGTAAAAACGTATTAGTTTCAAAACAAAAGTCAACTTGTGTGAAACGATAAAAACCTTCAATCACAAAAAATGAATAAGGATATATTTTGGGGTGCTGACAAGGACATCGATTTTTTGAGTGATCTTCAGACATATTATGAAAACTTGGATAAAGTGTTGGAGGAAACTCATAATGATGATGTTAATAAGAATGAAGAAGACCAACAACCACAACAAAACCATGACGAGAGTGGATTTTTGAAATGTCATGAAGACTTCAACGAAGTGTTTGAGAAAAGTCATGATGACAGCAAGGAACCAGCATTAAAAAAACGAAGAAAATCAGCGAATCCTAATAAAAACCTTAAAATACAACAACACCAACAACAGGACGTCCAACATGCTAGTTGCAATAATTCTATTAAACATGAAGATATAAATGTTATGAATTTATTTAAAAGTACCAAATTTATGATAACTGCACAAAGTTATAAGGAAAAACCAACTTTTGAAATAAATTTTAAAAATAATGCAGAAGTGTCTAAATTGAAAAGCATAATTCAACAATGGTGTAATGATGAAGTGTTGAATGATGAAACTGTTGACTTGCTGCACGTAGCTCCCTCTAAAATGGCTATTGAAAGCGATATTGAATGGTTTTTTGAAGATAAATTCCTAAAGCAACTAATGGGAATTATCTATAAATATAAAAAAGTAGGCACTGTAAAAAATGTAATATGTAATAAAAAATCAATGTTTGGATTTGTTTGTTTTATTGATAATCAATTTCATATATATAAGTGTACAAATATTTTACATTTAAAATAAAAACAACTGTTTGCTTTATTTATGATTTTTTTATTTAAAGGGTAAAAGGCTGACACATAAGTACTTTTTTTAATTTTATTTATTCTTACAAGAAAATTTGAATTCAAAATACATTGGATTTTTCGAATTAACAAGCATTCTCTCAATAGAGAAATCTCCAGAGTTTAAGCTCTCCAGAGTTTCATCACTCATTTCATTGTAAAAAACAGGTAGAAACATAACATCTTTCTCCAATTCCAACATGATCTTCCATCCAAATTTAGTATTTGTCCTCTTCGCTTTCAATATAATTAATTTAGTGTTGGGTGGAATATTACTCCACAGAATGATGCTCTTCCTTTTGTTTGTAAGCTCATTCAAAGCCTTCAAGGTATTTTTCTTGCCCTCCATATTCAAAGTTTAATTTATTATTACTCGTACTTAGTTAAAAACCCAACGATCAACAACGACCAACAACTATGAAGAAAATGTAATACGCTTGAACTTTTATACAAAATTTTTATATTACGACTCTGAGAAAACAACATATATATCTGGACCTTATCATGGGTTTTGTTTTTTTAATAAAGAATAATTAAAAAACAAAACAGATTAGTTTCAAGTATACCTCTCACTTGAAACAAACAACTATGGTTTCATCGTGCGAACTAGAAAAATTCTTAATTAAATATGAAAAATTAATAGACCCCAATCATGTTAAATTTTTTAAGGAAATGATAACTGAAATGAGATCATCTCTTCGTTTTTCATATTCAATACATGGTTTACATAGGGAAGACTGTTGTTTTGCTGAAAATTCAGATAAGGAAATGTATAACATTTGTAATTGCGCAACTTTGTGGTCACGATATCAAACTACAAGAAAAGTCTATAATTTATATGCAGCTATCTTCAAAGAACCACGATGGACTTCCTATTAATAATAAGCTATTAACATATACATACATATATGTATTCTAAATGTATAATAAAATTTATTGTAAAAAATATTTCACAACTGTTTTTTTTTCTTTTTTATTTTCTCAAGCATTGATAAAACAGAAACTTTTTATGCAACTACTTATGGAAAAATTTTTATACATTGCATTATGCAACTGCTTATCAAAAAACTGTTTTTTTCTTTTTATATTTTTTATTTTCTCAAGCATTGATAAAACAGAAACTTTTTATGCAACTACTTATCGAAAAAGTTTTAAATATTGCATTATGCAACTGCTTATCAAAAAACCTTGGCAAAATTTTTATACATTGCATTATGCAACTGCTTATCTAACAACCGCAAACGCTGGACGGGAGGTCGGGGGACGGGGGACGGGGTGGGGGACTGCCGTCAACCTTGGCGGACGTCTGCTTATCAAAAACCCGCAAAAAAACTGGGACAGGGGACGGGGTGGGGGACTGCCGGCAACCTTGGCGGACGTCTGCTTATCAAAAACCCGCAAAAAGACTGGGACAGGGGACGGGGTGGGGGACTGCCGGCAACCTTGGCGGACGCCTGCTTATCAAAAAACCCGCAAAAAACTGGGACAGGGGACGGGGGACGGGGCGGGGGACTGCCGTCAACCTTGGCGGACGCCTTCTAACCTTGACAGACAGACGGACTGACGGACAGACGGACGGACGGACAGACGGACGGACGGACGGACAGACGGACGGATAGACGATGACTCACACCGCTCCTAACTCCTTATCCAGAAGCGGCATATCATACCTACTTCGGATACTTGCGAAAGTACCATATCTAATGAATAAATAATAACTGTCGAGAATATGTTTTTTTAATTGTATAAAACTTTCCATTAAACTGTCCATTATGGACACATGCTATGCTGGCGTCACTTTTGGGAGAATTGTTTGTTTGTGGCGATATACATGCATTAAAATTGAACTACAACAAATGTTCGTTGCAAAAAGACTTCTAATATGAGTCTTAAAAGAGTATTAAATATGAGTATTGAAAGAGTTCTAAATATGAGTCTTAAAAGAGTACTTAATATGAGTCTTAAAAGAGTACGCAATATGAGTCTTAAAAGAGTATCAAATATGAGTCTTAAATTCGTCATTACTATGAGTCCAAAAAGACTCATAAAACAATCATTTTTATGAATCATATTTTGGGGCCCACAACATAGGAAAATGTACTCATAAAAGAGTCTTTTTTGAGCGCATTATGACGAAAAAACCTCATTTATATGACTCTTGAAAGAGTCTTTTAAGAGTCATAATGTTTGCTGGGGACCTTTCAATAATATGATTCACAACTGGTTTTGAGTGTCAAACGGTTAAGTAAGCGCAGATTGTTGCAACTGGTGTGACTCGTCAGTGAATAACCTTTCATACGTTTCACGGTATGGTCGTGAAAACTTCTTTGGAAGTTTTTTATGGAAGGTACTATTTTTTCTATCTTATTTTTTTTTTTTGTTAAAATAAAATTTCGGTGAGCTTGTAGTCGGACTAATATGCTTTTTCGTCTACCCTTCAACTGAATAAAAAGTTTGCCACTGCCTGCTGGCTGCCTCGCTTCTATAAGCCTTTCAGCTGCCCTCACATCAGAGCACTTGTCGTTTATTCTATTTGCTTCGCCGCCTGAACCTCGCTTATGTTAAGCTGCTCAGTTGCTCTCGCAAAAGGTTTTATTATTTACTTGTACTGGTTCCTGCACTGTCTGAACCTGGCTTTCTCTAAGCTTTTTAGCCGCCCTCACAACAGAATTGCACTTATGGTTAATTTAATTTTTTTTTTTTTATGAAAGTCCTGCTATGCAATTTAAACTTTAATTGCTCTCGCTGAACCAACGCCTCCATTAGGAAAACCTGCAACCGTATGCTCTGAAGCAATAGTCCAGATTTAAAAAAACTGAATCCGTCGCTAAACTAGCAGCGCCGCACCGTTGCCATTTCCTTATACCAGAACCGAATCTTAGCCACTGCCACCGACTGTTTACTACGTACACTTCACTGTTTACTTTGTATATATTATCATAAGGATTATATTAAGTGATTGAATTTGTACAATAAAGATTGAAAATATTAAATCATATTCAATTGTGTACTTAATTTCTGAAAGTGGTTGAGTGGATCCTTCAGAGAACCGTGGAGCGGCTGAGTTTTAACTCAACCTTTGATAAAACCACGTCACACTATCCAAAGACCCGTCAGTTCCTGGATACCTTTGAAAGACTTACGAATCATGAACAGAATCCAGCCATGAAACGCTGTCGAAACTCAGAGAAACTCATTTTCAGGGCTGTAAAGATCCGGATGGAAATGTATCAATCAGCAACTTAGAAGCGTTACAGAATCGTTGCAGAACCTTACCAGAACCTTTACAGGTACTTCACAGTATTACCACAAGATCAGCTGTAGGCTATTCAATAGCATTTTTTCAAACCTTACAAGTGCGCGGGACCAGATAGAATGATGCAACGTCCCCTTCCCAGCATTGTACCTTGGCTTAAGGCAATCTTCATTGTTTGCCTCAGAACAGGTTTTGTTTCGCAAATCTGGGAAAATGTAATACTCCACAATGGAGAACGGAACAGGATCAGGTATGTACTGTAAAACTCTACAGATCAAAAACTCTTACTAACTTTCGATTAAGCGATTGAAAAAGCAGCACAAGTTATTCATAGCAAAAATTCAACAGTGTCTGTAATAATGTCAGTTTCTGCTGGGTCTCAGGACACAACATTGTAGATGTAGAAGGGAATGACAAAGTGAATGAGCTGGCGTTACTGAAGTAACGATTGAACCATTACAGACGTGTACACTCCAATTAGCGACATCCAAAGAACCATACACTTCAAAGACAGAGTTAATGCTAAGAGAAACTGAGCTTCCAGAAGTGAAAGCGTTATATCTAGAAGGCTCCACCCCGAGCCAAACGAGAACAGAACTACTTATGAGCCTTCTGCACTATTCAAAATTGGAAATCCGGATACTGGTAGGAATTTTAACAGATCACGGCCCAATCGGTGTGATGGCGAATAGAATTGGCATTACAGCACCAGACTTTTGTCGAAGCTGTAATAATCCGGATGAAACGGAGACAATCACCCGCTTTCTGTGTGAATGCCCAAACCTACAGAATTGTCGACTCCAATATGCATGAAACAGATTTTTCAAAGATTTGGAGCAGCTATTGCACACACAACTGTAAGACGTATAATAATTCACTAAGAGCACAGGATGGTTCACTGAACCAGAATAAAAAGGAATCAGACTTATTGGGAACCATAACTTTAAAAGACTAAAACTAAAGAGATCAGGAATTCATTATGGACCAAAAGGCCGCCAGGAAGCACCTTTCTAATATAACCTAATCCCGCATTTCCTTGGAAATTATCGCGCACCCAAGCCCACCTAAATATTTGTAAAGGAATACAAATAACTCTACAGCATTCACAAAATTCAAATTTTACATGACTTTCGAATAAATGTATTATTTACTCGCCAATCAACTTGATTTCTTTCCGGAGAACCTCGGAGTGGTTAGCGATGAGCAAAGTGAAAGATTTCAACAGGACATTGCAAAGATTCACTTTTAATGATAATCAACTACTTATGGTCTATTATCAGATACATTGATCCAGAAATATTCAGCCGTAAATGTACGAGACCAAAATTTAAAATTTAATTAGTGTAACCAAAAACCGAAAAAAAATTTATTAATTTTTCACTTTAATGAAATTTAGAGCAAAGATTTAAGAAAACTGTAAATAATGGATGGATGTACGTTACTTCAATGCCAATCAAGTTTAGGGATAGCGGTTTGCTTCTGTTAAATAAAAACAATAAAGGACGTAGCTAACGACTGGTTAGAAAACATCACAAATTCAACCTAATGTGTATTTTTACTCGTAAAATTGGGTTCTACTGCTAATATTAACAAGTATTTTATGAAAGTTGGATGTGTTGTGGTGTTTTTATTTTTGTTTTTAACTTAAAATCTGGCTTAAAATTTGAATTCACAGTATTTTGCTGATAAAATATACACCTTTAGCCTTTTAAATTCATAAACTTGAATGTATTAAAAATTTGCTAAGACTAATTGTCTTTTGGCTTGACTAATTAGCTCATTCTACATGCTAACATCCTAGCCAGCGATTTCTACATTTGACCCAAACAAATAAATAATTTTGAATTCAGTGAAGTCACTACATTAAAGACCTTCCCTTCAATAAGCGCCAATACTTTTACGTTGCCATAAGATTTAAGACTTTACCTAATTCAAAATTTTAAAAGTATGATATGCTAATTATGCTTAAGAATATAAATCGTAACTTCACCAGATACCTGAGATTGAGAATTTTAGTAAGCATTTGATGAAAGCTCAAATTTTGAATAACTTAATTCTCAAAATATAAAAATTACAAGTTTTAATAACACTGAAAAAATTATGATTACATTGCAAGTGCTCTTCTTTCTGTTAAGGTATATGTAATATATTTTTACAACATGCAACAACAAACTAACACACGTAAAGTTCAAACAACAATGAAAAAAAAAATACACACACAGGCAAACATACGCCAAAGCAATATAGGACGCAACAAGCCTTTGACATTTATTGACATGGCAACATTTTAAGACTTTGGATGGTAATGGTAAAAAATGTGCACACGCACACACACACGCACATACTTTTAAATGTACTAGCCCAGCCAACGAATCTTCCAGAAGAACAATACATATTTCTGCATTGAAGCTTTAGAGTCTAAAGTTTAGATAATGGCTTACATAGGATTTTATACCGATTTCAATAAATCATTTGGTTGCTTAATCCACGAAGTTTTGTTAAAGAAACTCGTGCAGTTAAAGTTAAAAGAAAAGTTATCTATATCTATATCTAAACTATGATATAAAATTGAAATTCCAAGATTCACTTTTTTCATCTTGTCATTCAGGATCTCCGCAACCACTGTACTTATTTTAATGAAATTTTCACTAATCGAACAAAAAATTATTCTAGACGGTCTTTGTATACTCAGAACTTTAAGTTATTAAAAAGCTTAGAGTTTTTGGCCGAAAATCGTATTTAAGTCAATATTTTTCATCAAATTAATCGCTTATTTTTCATATGCTGCCTACACCTTAACAGTTAGATAAGTATGATGTATGAGCAAATGAAAGATATTGACGTTTCCAACAAAAAAGTCAGTAGTGACATGTATCTCAAATAAGTAATTTTTTCGTAAAATTGATATTTTAGTTAAAAATTTATTAACTTTCCTTCAAATTTCATGCAAGCAGGTCGATTGTTGATAGCTTCGATGGCTATCGTTGTTTGCAGCAGAGAACTACGTGAGACCATTCGTCATTTTTTGCCACTCAAATAACAATCGTCGTCAGCCACAATCGCACAAAAAACCGAGTAAAGAAAGTCTAAAGTCGGTCTAGGCCGCTATGAAATACCCTGAACCTACTTTTTCAAAAAAAAAAATAATATTATTGAAAATGGGCGTTTCCGAGTGCGAATGGAGACTATTTTTTATGTGCATTTAAATGTTGATGACAAATTTACACATACCAAATTTTATTCCTGTAGCTCACAGTTAATGCCTTTATTATTCTTTCGCTATGGGAGTTGGGCGTGTTCGTGGACGGATTACTGCCAATTTTTTAACACACATTAGTTTTGGTATAAAATACATACATACCATATTTGATCTCTCTATGACAAACATAATCTTATTTATTCAGTTTTAAATTTTTTGGGTAGTATGGGAGGTAGGCGTGTCCGTGGGCGAATGACGTTCATTTTCCAAAACCATCTTTGTTTTGTCATAAAAAACATACCTGCCAAATTTTATCTCTGTTGGTTAAACATAAACTTATTTATTGCGTTTTCAATTATTGGGTTGTATAGGAGGTGGGCGTGTCCGTGAGCGGACGACATCCATTTTTCGTAGATATTTTTGTGTTGATACAAAACACATACACACCAAATTTTATTGTTGTAGGTTAATTTAAAGCTTATTTATGCAGTTTTCAATTTTTTCGTTGTATGGGAGGTAGGCGTGTCCGTAGGCGGATGACGTATATTTTTCAAAAACATCTTTGTTTTGTTATAAAAAACATACGTCCCAAATTTTATCTCTGTAGTTTAACCAGAGGCTTATTTATTATGTTTTAAATTTTTGGGCTGTATGGAAGGTGGGCGTGTCCGCGAGCGGATGACACCCATTTTTCGAATATATCTTTGTGTTGATACAAAACACATACATACCAAATTCTGTTGTTGTAGGCTAATTATGAGCTTATTTATGCAGTTTTCAGTGTTTGCTTTGTATGGAAGGTAGGCGTGTCCGTAGGCGGATTCCAAAAATATTCAATAGTGCAGATCATTGGATTCATGTTACCATGTGTGCCAAGTTTCATCCAATTATTTCTACTCCTTCTTCTTATCCGGTGTGTACGGACAACACACAGACGGACAGACGGACGGACGGACATGGATAGCTCGACTCACGTGGTGACGCTGATCAAGAACATATATACTTTTCTATACCGGACTCGCTTCGTTCTATGCGTTACAAACGTTTGTACAAAGTTAATATACTCTGACCTTTCAGGTTTAGGGTATAAAAAATGCATGCATACCACTCGAGTTCGTAAACAACGATTGTTGCTTAGCACAGTGTGTGACGACTGCGGATCGACACAAAGGCAGCATTCAGATAATGCTGACCAGTGTGGCCACGACCTGAAAAAAAAAGAAGCTAAATTGGCCAAAAAAAGAAGTCAAAAAAAAGCTAAAAGTTTTGAAAAAAGAAGCAAAAAAAAATCCAGATTTTTCATACAACTTCAAGTTTTATTTTCGTTTTAACAAAACATTCATTTTTAATATAGGAACATCAGTATCATTGGTACAAATTTGTAAAAAGCAAAAAATCATATGGTATATATTTATAAAGCAAAATAATACCAGCCTTTTTAATTCAGAATGACTTACTTTTCACTAAATAAACTAACTTTTCATTGCATTAACTTTCATTTCATCATTTAAATGTAAATGAAAATAATATGTATATTGAATTGATGTATATTGATGTTATGTATATTGAGTCCTATTAAGAATAATTTTCTCATGGGAATTGTAAAAGGGAGTTCTCATTTTTAAGACAGCAGGATACAGACATCACATGTTATGTTAAAAGTTTTAACTTAAAAGACTCATGAATATTCACGGTTGATTAACAAATTTGTTTAAAATTTTCCAAAATTTCTTGAGCCTTAAAAATGGGCATCTCCTTTTCCCAATTCTCGGGAGAAATTTTAAATGAAATTGAAGGTTTGAAAAGTTTATGACTGTCGTGCTAGGAACTTATATTATTTCAACATGGTTTATATCTCAGATATATTATTCCCTCTTCATCAGATAAATCGGAGGAACTGCAGCTTGCATAAGCAGTACGTGAATCTAACAGACGTATGAGATCATCAGTTACCTCAAAGTCATGACAACATTTTTATAATATTTTCAGTTAACATCGAATATTAAGCAACGAGTTAGGCATTTTAATTTTAAATCTATGTCTTTGCTTAGTTTTTACAATTTTCATTGCACTAAAAAGCGTTACTAAGTGGTAAAACTAAGAAACTGAAAACCAAATTGACGAGCTCAGAAAAGGATTTTCAGGCAGCGAGTTTTAAAAGTGCTTTACTTCTACCCAAAACTCAATTGTAGAGGACAGGCTTGACCATTTACGTGTCAATAGTTTTCACCATTGAAGCTCAATCGAGGTAACTTCGTCAGCGGAATATTTGGACTTTTCATTTGCAAAATGAGAAAATATATTTGGCTATATTGGAAAATTTTCAATAGAAACAAAATCGATTTAACATTTATATACATGTGAAACGAGAGAGCTCTAAAGGGCCCATCGTTGCTGCCAGATGCAAATTTTCATGACAACACACTAAAAAATTTCTATAGAATTTTACACCGATGGTGTTCCAGGGAGTCCTACACCGCTCGGTGTTAAAAAAAAAAACACCGTGTCAAAATGCTAGAATTTTATATCCGAAAGGGGACATTTTTTCGCACCGATCGGTGTTAATAACTAAATATCTGAAGGATGTTTGTGTCAATCCCTGTCAGGTGTTTATTTAGAATTATTCAAAATGCTAAAAATAATGTTTTACCAAATATAATGGCATTCATGCTCAAAATTTGGATTGGATTTAATTCTATTTAAACCGTTTTTTTATTTTATTACTTTAATGTCAATTTTGGCCAGAACTGTTTTCACGAACATGACTTATAATTCTGGACTTTTATTTTCAGTCTTATGAAGTTTAAATTTTCAATTTGTTTGTCAATGCTAACGTGATTTCCATGTGGCTTTTCTTCTATGCTTTCCTTATTTTACACCGATCGGATAAGTTTGTCATATCACACCGGGTAAGCGGTGTAAATAAGCACCGTTCGGTGTAAAAAATAGAAATATTCTATTTTATTTATTCATATAACATTTATATATTCATAACAACTATTCATATTTTATAGCTGTTTGAAAAAAACGTATTTTCGAAAATGACAAAATATTGATTTTTTTTTTTATGCAGAAATATTGTTTAAGAGTACCTCTAGCTTTTGAGTCGATGTACCACTGACTTTTTTTCCATGCAAATCGATCCGTCATACCAAGTCGCCAAATTTACACGAGTCTACCTTATTATTGTATCATAGATTCGCATAATTTATCCTTGATGGGTTCGTTGGTATTAGAAAATTGTAATGTTCTTCAAACATAAGGGTGACGCTACACTACAAAAAATCTTAATATTTACATCTTCTGTATGATACAATCACATGTACTACTGATGTAGGCCCCTCAAATAACATTAGCGTATCGCTTTATTTTCACGCAGTAGAAAACCCACCTCAATACCTTTCAGAAGAATCGCTTTCGCTTCGCCACGACAATTTATCGCCCAAACGTTCGCTGGGATAGATTGCAAACTTTTCTAAGAAGTGAGGCTTTCAACATGAATGGTTATGTTTTAATATTTCACACTCATACCGTGCAGCTAATTAACGTACACACACACATAAAAAAAAAAATCCACGCACTTCAAAACATTACTAATACGCAGCAGCTTTGTTTTGCGTTGTTATGTAAATCTAAGTCGGATCTTGTGTTAAAATGTTTGCGTACTTTTAATTTTCTTTGTTATGGTGCAGGATTCCTTATGAACATCATCATCATCATCATTATTCCGATTGTGTTGATGATGAGGATTATTATCATAGCCAGTAGCAACAAAATCATCTTAAAGCAGCATCTAAACTGAGGTAAACCTTAAAAAGTTGTCTTCACTGCTTGGTGGGAGTGTGTTTGTTAGATGGTCGGGGTGTTGTGATTGGGTTGAGGCTGGCTGTTATCAAAGTTATTGTATGTGAAACAATGAACTGTAATTAACATAATTAATAATATATGGTTTTTTTTTTGTTGGTGTGTGTGTGTGTTTTCTTTTTACCAACTGAGCTTGGGAAAAATAAGTATAGTAATATTTATATGTAGGTGTGAGTGTTCTGGTACACAAAATATATTGACATTTCTAAGCACCTTTGTTTATTTTGTGCGCTTCTGCACATGTTTTCTTTATTCTATTCATTTTCACTTAATAAAGATTAATTAATTTTAATGAGACTTTGATATTATCGAAACATACATGCATACATACTTACGTGTATAACATAAAGTACCTTGTTTAATTAAGTATGGTCTGATATTGCTTTGCTAACAGTTGCACAGTGTTTTGTCTAGTAAAAGCTAGCTAGAAAAATTTAATTTACTAGTTCTTAGTATTTATCGTGTTGAGAGACTTTCTCTTATATGCCTTCATGAGGCGGTATGGCTTAATTTATATATCAAAGGAAGGCTATCTATAAGCAGCAGCCTTAATGTCAACACTGCCAGTTTAGATAGGAAGATGCAGGGAAATATTAAAGTAAAAATTTTTTTTTTGTTATTTTTTTAATAAGTAGTTTTCTAACTTCTTTCATTAAAATTTTTATATGTGTAAATTTTTGAATTTTTCATTTTTTCTAGCTGCTTGTTTTAAGCGAAACACTGTGCGCTGGCAACTTTTCAGTAGAAGCTTGTGTTTTTTTAAGAATTTTTCGTATTTTTGTTTTTATTAGATTTCTTGCTGCAGGTCGTTTTATGAAAAAAAAAACATTTTCAATTACATTAATTAAAGATAAATATTCAGACATAAAAACAAAGACGGAAATTTATACATTGCATTTTCTTCAATTAACTTGATTTTCTTGGTAAATATGCCTTATGTTCAAATTCACCAACTGATCAACTTAGTGCGTTATACGCATACATAGAAGTGTTACTATTATTCAAATATTTTATATCCCAATAGGCAATTGAAGACCAAACACATCCTTTCCTCGCTGCTCTTAAGAGCCCTTCTTGAAGGCCTTCTTTTTCTGCACAAAAGGCAACACAAAAAACTTTTTCCCTTCAAAGACTAACTTTTCTTATACTTCAGGGAAACTTTTTCGTTTAAAGTCAAAATATATATCAGTTTAAAAATATGACAATATAATGGCCCTTCTTACTGCTATATCAAAGATTATAGATTAAAATTAATCTAACTTAAAAAAAAATAGGAGAAGATAAAATCATAGAATATATAAATAAATAAATAGAAAAAGGTGTAAAAGAAAAAAATATTTTTTCAACACTTTTTGTTTACCCCTACTTTTAGCTATTCTAAAGGAGTGCTTCTATCAGCCCTCTTTTGAGCTATCGGAGCGGAAGGCCTGCGAAATTTTCCCACTTCATATAAAAAAGAAAGTGTAATTGCATATGAGTGCGGCAGTACTACAAAATCCACAGGAAGGCCTGCTAGCAGCGATGTCATTGTCTACTGGGAACAAACTTTTTTCCCTTCAAAGACTAACTTTTCATATACTTCAGGGCAACTTTTTCGTTTAAAGTCAAAATATATATCAGTTTAAAAATATGACATTATAATGGCCCTTCTTACTGTTGTATCAAAGTTTATAGATTGAAATTAATCTGACATAAAAAAACATAGTAGAGAAGATAAAATAATAGAATTTATTAAAAAAAAAAAGGTTTAAAAGAAAAAAATATGTTTTTCAATACTTTTTGTTGACCCCTTATTTTAGCCATTCTTAAGAAGTGCTTCTATCAGGCCTCTTTTGAGCTATCGGAGCGGAAGGCCTGCGAAATTTTCCCAGTTCATATAAAAAAGAAAGTATACTTGGATATGAGTATGGAAGCACTTCGAAATCCAAATGAAGGCCTGCTAGTAGCGCTTCGAAGTGTTGCCATTGCCGACTGGGATATTTAATGCATAAATATAAAATAAAAAAAAACAGAATATGCAATAAAAAAAAATTGTGTTTAAAGTATACCACTGATGTTAATTATATGTGCGGTGCTCCAAAACATGGCATATCGCAATGACATCTCGACTTATTATTATTGTTTTTTTACAATGATTTTATGATTTTGAATATGCTAAATGATAGAAATCCATTTTTTTAAGTTCATAGGCCTTACCATTTTTTCAAAATGTTGGCCTTTTTGAATCTATTATACGCTGAGATGCTTGCGTTTATCTAGTAAGTTCACCCCAACGTTAACCAAAAAGAGACTGGTTGTACAATTAATTCTTCCGTTGATAACATATTCCGAGCTTGTGTATAGCAATCTGGATTCCCATTCTGAACACAAAATTCTGGTCGCTTTTAATGATGCAACGAGGTACATTTTCAATTTAAGAAGAAATGATCATACATCTCTGCTGAGTAGAACAATTTTGGGATGCAGCTTGATAGGTTATCTCAACGCTAGGAACTGTATTTTTTTACATAAGCTAATTAACTGTAAGTCTCCACCATACTTATATGAAAAACTGCGTTTCAGTGTCTCTAGCAGAACTAATAACTTAATTATTCCTAGATACTCTTGCTTACATTCTAAACGGTTATTTTTCGTCAACGCCATTAAGCTTTGGAACTCTCTTCCTTTAAATAAAAAATCAATTGCCAGCACGAACAAATTTAAGCTTTTAATTATGTCTTATTTCTCGAATTCTTAATCTTCTTCTATCGCTCATACATCTCTCTCTGTCTTTATATGTTTTTATAATTAACTTTAATTTCTGTTCTTGCAAAATCTTATTGTTATAATATTTAGTTTTTAATTTGCTCCTGTAAACATTATTTTAGTTTCAAGTTTTTTTGTATTTTTGTAACTTATTAATTCTTGTTATTTATTTGTATTGTATTTCTATTTTGTTATAGTTTATTATTATTGCATTCTTATGCCTTTTATTTTTCTGTTGTTTATTTATCTTATTTCTTTAATACTTTTATATTTTTTTGTTAAGTGTTGATTATCTTCTTTATATATAAAATTCTTCTGTACATGGCTTTGTCACTGAACTCCTCCTAAACGGCTAAACCGATTTGAATGAAATTTGATGAGTATGCGGCTGGGTCTGTAGATGGTTTGTATCTAAAGTTTGACCCAGTAAGTGGCGCTGATATTGCTGTGGGAGTGTTTAAAGGGGTATTTGGGATTATAACTCAGAAACGAAATGAGAAATTGTCATGATTCTTTCACTACACCATTAACTTAACATTTACATAACATTAACATTTTTTGTGTATTTTAGGTACGAAAGTTTTTATGGAGTCAATATTTTGGAAATTTAAGAAACTTGCACTTTCTTATAGAAAACGAAATTTGTCTAATAAAATATTTCTAAACCAAGAATGTTACTTTCCACAAAGGTATAACTACCAAATTGCAATAACATAACTTTGATAATTCTTGCATGGCAAATTATTTGCATGGCATTAACCATTAATATTTAAGGTGTTGGAACGAATCTGAATTGGATGAGGACCTTAGTATGTTTAAGGATGCCAAAAAATGTAAAAAATTTGGGTTTAAATGGTTAAATATAAAAAGGTGGCTGTTAAGGCACAAACTGTGTATGGCTTTGGCGTCGAAGTGCCTTGATTCAACCTCTTCAGATAATGACATACCCCAGAGAATTATAAATTCCATGAAAAGCTTCTTGAAAACATGCTGTTTAGCCGTTCGCAGTCGGTATAAAACAAGTAGATACAGTTTTTGATCCATTGTGTACAAAATTTAATAAAACGCACAGCAGAATAGCTCATAAGAAGCTTTAATAATAGCTGTGTTTTTTACCAAGCGAGTAGTCAAAAAACGACTGCTTACTCGCTTAAGAATTTTTTTAAAACTTGGAAGCATTTTCTGAAAAGTCAAAGACGTTGTTTATGTTCTGATCAAATTTTTGTAAACAATTTTTGACAAATTTATTTTATATATCAAAGTTCTGACAGTTAGTGATGCATAAATTTTTCAGATTTTAAGCATTGGAGACTCGGTTCTGAAAACAAACCCGATACTCAAAATATTTTCAGTGCTAAAAGCTTAAGCAAATAACATAGTTTTACATAATGAGTATATTTGATAAATTTTGTTTATCTTACCTGTTAAATTATTATGTATTTTTATTGAAATATTGATCTCAAGCAAATTATGAGTATTTCGTGAAAAGTATTTGGTACAAAAAATTTTCATTTCATATATCACTATTGACTATCAATCAGATATAGTTGCCACCTTTGTAGGAAATTTATACAATTATTGAAACATAACTTGGAAGCATTTTTTTTCGTTTGGTCGGCAAACTTTTAAGCGAGTAACAGTTTCCTGTGTTATTTAAGCGAGTATACATATGATAAGCGGTCGTTTTTTAACTACTCGCTTGATAAAAAACACAGCTAATGTCCTTTCAAGGGCTGAAATGGCCAAATTGATTTGGATTTTTGAACATAGAAAAGCACAAGATTTTAGAATAATTGCGTGAAAAATTGGGAGCATTTTGTTATGATTCAGAGGGTTTTTTTAAACACTTAACCTGTAAGGTCAAGGGTATATTATCTTTGGGCAAACGTTGGTTACACCTAGAACGAAGTGTATCCGGTATAAAAAAGTATAAAATGGGTGTGATCCGCCCATGAACATGCCCACATCCCATACAACCCACAATATTAAAAGGTTCATATTTGACTTTGAGAGATGAATCTTCGCATAGAAACTAGGTATGTGAGATAAATGTATCAAAATAATCTGTTCACAAAATGAGCGTCATCCGCTCATGAACAGGTCCACCTCCCATACAACCCACAATATTAAAAACACTATTAAATGTTCATATTTGATATGGTGGTTTGAGCTTCAAAGATAGTTTTCGAACCGATAGGTGGCTCAGTTGTCGATTTTTACAAAAAGTTTTAATTATGTCAACGAATTTTTTTTTAATTTAAATCAGACTTCACCACAAATATGAATTTTCATCTACGTTTCAATGTTATTTAATGCGATTTCAAGTATTTGTATAGGAAAATAGGGTAAAAGTTAATATTTGAACAGAATAAACATTAATGAAAATCAAAGTTTTAAAATTATTAACCAAAAAAGTAAATTTTTCCAGAAACAAAGAAAAATATGCTAAAAATGTCAACTATTTTAACGTTTCATATCTCATAAGCAACAATAAGCAACACATAAAAAGCACCACAAGAATCGAGCTGCGTTGGGTATTATAAGCTAGTATATGTATAAAAACATGTTGTACGCTAAAAGATATTTATGAATCTTACTGTACTAATTTCGAATATTAATAATAATAATAATAATAATAATAATAATAATTTTTTCAAAACTTCAAAAATATTTAATATCCATATTTTAAAATATCACTAAACTTATTAACGTACTAAAATGCTCATAAAAACTTCAAACTGAAATCAACATAAATGAAATTTTCAACAATAAATAACAAAAAACTACACTGAGAAAAAAACACATACCTTGCTCCGCTAAAAAAGATAATTCAATTAAACTCGGTACACATGGTCTCAATAATTCAGATTCATCTTGAATACGTAAAGAAAATAATTTGCCTTGCAAGAATTTTCAAAGATATGTTATTGCAATTTGGTAGTTGCATACCTTTGTGGTAAGTAACATTCTTGGTTTAGAAATATTTTATTAGACAAATTTCGTTTTCTATAAGAAAGTGCAAGTTTCTTAAATTTCCAAAATATTGACTCCATAAAAACTTTCGTACCTAAAATACACAAAAAATGTTTAGTACTTATTTTATTTTCTGTTGAAATAGAAAAAAATCAATCCAAAATGAAAGTGCTGACTTTGATAGTGAATAACTCAGTCATTTTACAAAGGATTCCATTTATTTCTTTTTTGTTTGTAGTTTTGACTAATTTTACGTTTAATCATTTTTCTATTTTTTTCATTTTCGTTTTCCTTCTAATTTTTATAATTTTTCAAAAAAAACCTTAACGAATTTCTTTATTTCGCAAAAAACTTTGATAAAAATAATTGCTATTCAAAAAATATTTAAAATCAAAAATGGCATTTTTAATGTTCTTTTATATGGTATGTATAAATATAGGGTTTCTTAAAAATCTTCTATCTCAAAAATTTAAAAACGGTGTATACGATCGAAAAATCAAGCCTAACTATCATAAAAATTTAAGGGTTTTTTCTTTGTTTATTTTTATTGATTTTGTATTTTTTTAATTTTGTATGCATTAAAGTTAATGGTGTAGTGAAAGAATCATGACAATTTCTCATTTCGTTTCTGAGTTATAATCCCAAATACCCCTTTAAACACTCCCACAGCAATATCAGCGCCACCTACTGGGTCAAACTTTAGATACAAACCATCTACAGACCCAGCCGCATACTCATCAAATTTCATTCAAATCGGTTTAGCCGCTTAGGAGGAGTTCAGTGACAAAGCCATGTACAGAAGAATTTTATATATAAAGAAGATAATCAACACTTAACAAAAAAATATAAAAGTATTAAAGAAATAAGATAAATAAACAACAGAAAAATAAAAGGCATAAGAATGCAATAATAATAAACTATAACAAAATAGAAATACAATACAAATAAATAACAAGAATTAATAAGTTACAAAAATACAAAAAAACTTGAAACTAAAATAATGTTTACAGGAGAAAATTAAAAACTAAATATTATAACAATAAGATTTTGCAAGAACAGAAATTAAAGTTAATTATAAAAACATATAAAGACAGAGAGAGATGTATGAGCGATAGAAGAAGATTAAGAATTCGAGAAATAAGACATAATTAAAAGCTTAAATTTGTTCGTGCTGGCAATTGATTTTTTATTTAAAGGAAGAGAGTTCCAAAGCTTAATGGCGTTGACGAAAAATAACCGTTTAGAATGTAAGCAAGAGTATCTAGGAATAATTAAGTTATTAGTTCTGCTAGAGACACTGAAACGCAGTTTTTCATATAAGTATGGTGGAGACTTACAGTTAATTAGCTTATGTAAAAAAATACAGTTCCTAGCGTTGAGATAACCTATCAAGCTGCATCCCAAAATTGTTCTACTCAGCAGAGATGTATGATCATTTCTTCTTAAATTGAAAATGTACCTCGTTGCATCATTAAAAGCGACCAGAATTTTGTGTTCAGAATGGGAATCCAGATTGCTATACACAAGCTCGGAATATGTTATCAACGGATAAAATACATACATACCAAATTTGATCTCTGTATGACAAACATTATGTTATTTATTGAGTTTTAAACTTTTTGCTATGTGTGAGAGGTGGGCGTCTCCGTGGACGGATGACACCAATTTTTGGAAGACATTTTTGTGTTGATACAAAATACATACACACCAAAATTTGTTGTAGGTTTAATAGTTTTCAATTTTTGCGTTGTATGGGAGGTAGGCGTGTCTGTAGGCGGATAGGGTTCATTTTTCAACAAAAAAAAAAAACAAAAAACAAAAAAACAAATTGGCCATTTCAGCCCTTGAAAGGACTTTGACCGAGCTTCTTATGTTCAATTGTGTTGTGTGTGTTATTAAATGTTTGCACACAATTGACCGAGAACTGGACCTACATGTTTTATGCCGACTCCGAACGGCTCATGTTCTCAAGAAGCTTTACATGGCATTATTTACTCTCTGAGGTTTGCCATTGTCTGCAGAGAGGTGGTGACCGATCAGAAAAATTTTATATTGAAAAAACTTTTCGCCGCGGCTGGGGATCGAATCCGGGCTCCGAGCATGCTAAGCCACACACTTAACCTGCATCCACGGTCACCACATCCATTTTTCAACACCATTTTTTTTTTTTTGTTATAACAAACATACGAGCCAAATTTTATCTCTGTAGTTTAAACAAAGGCTAGTTTATTGTTTTTTAAATTTTTGTGTTGGATGGGAGGTGGGCGTATCAGTGGGCGGATGATTTTTTTCAAAATACTTAAATATGAAATTTTATGTACCTCTTAGAGACGACCTTTTTAAAATATATTGCATATTGAACATAACGGTGACATAAAAAAATAAGGTGGTCATTTTGGCTTTTAATGCCTCAGAAGTGAGATTAATTGTTTGTAAATAAAAGTTGCATATTTGTACAAAGTAGTTGTAACCTTATTTAAATTTCTTGCAGATATTCACCGATGATGCATCCAGTTTATATGAAATTCCCCGTCGAAGGTGTGGAAGTTTTGGATGGAAAAAATTTCTGTAATGAATCAACGTGTCGGGTGGAGTTGAGTCTACAAGGCATTCATTCATCGGGTGTCTATCGCTGCGAAGTTTCCGGTGATGCGCCTCACTTTAAGCTAACTGCACGTACAGCTAACATGACAGTAGCTGGTAAGTTAAAAAGACATATTTTTACACCCTAATCCTGCCCACCTAACCGCCTGTCCGTGTGTGTGTTGTCCGAAAATACAGCATAAGAAGAAGAACAATTGCTTGAGCTTGCGACAATTGCATGAAACATGTTCATTAACATGAACCTAACTTGATTCATTGAAATTTTTCGGAAACCGCCCACTTCTTTTCCATTTTCGAGTATCAAGGCATTTACCTCAAAAATTAAAAATATGTCGATTCGGCCTACTTCCTTAAGCAGTAAGACAATTGTTAAAAATCATCGTAATAACAAGCATTTTTCAATATTCTGGGAAAAGTGCCTCTAGTATTAGTATTATACTATTATTAAATTTCTAGTATTTTAAACATTTTGTACGTTTATGTTATATTATATATATAAGCTTCCATTATTACCCAAAACTTTTTTTAAAATGAATGCTTAATACATTCTAAAAAGGTTTCCTTTCCAGCTCCTGCAAAGTAGTTTATTCAATTTATTTGATAGTTGAAAATGTTCAAATAACGTGAGCTAAAATATTAAGAATTTTATATATTTATACAATGTAAATAGCGCAGTTCAGGATAAAATAAATGTAATAAAAAACAAACACTGCACAGGTAAACACAAATTTATACACACATACACGTACTCAAATAATTCAGCGCGGCATTATTCAAACAAACATACGCACACATGCAACAACAACAACAACAACAACAACAACAGCAAGAAAAAGTAAGCTTCCTGTGTGTAATGTTTAAATAGTAAACAGCACAGTAATAGAAAATACACAACCATTTCAGCATCTCACTTTGAGTTAGAGCATAATTTTTGCAAACTCATACAAAGCATTAAAAAAAGAAAAGAAACAAAAAACCTATGCAAAGGATTCAATGCAGGATGCAGCCACTTAGAAGCACACCGATGCACTCTCAAGCAGAGAGACAAAAAAAAAAAAAAAGAAAAGCAAGTCAAGTCCAAGAGAAAGCGCAGCAAACAGCACACAGAATGCTGCAGGATATAAAAACGCTACATTGCATGCACAGCATCTGTGATTTATGAGAGTCCTTAATGTTACAAATTTGTCAGGATATGCAAGGATATGGCAAGTAAGCAAGCACACAAGCACAGAAAGTACAGCACAAACTCACGATATACTATCTGTAAGAAATCAGGCAGGAGCGCAACAGCAACACGCTCACTTTTTCGCCAAACTGCAACCGAACTGCAAGTTTTGAGTGCTTTAGCCCAACATCTCTCCCTTCAAACGGCTAGCTATACCTCTCAATTCCTTTACTTGCTACCGAACATTGCTTTTTAAGCATTATTCTGATTCAACGTTATTCGTAAGGACCTTAACCTCTTACAACATGCATAGCAAAAGTTCTACACTTCCTTTTGTTGATTATGGTAGGAACATAACAGCCTTTATTTTTTTGCCAATGCAAATAATAATGGATTCATTTGAAAGAATTTACAGAAAATTGGAAAATCCGAAAAAAATTGCTAGTTTTTCATTTTATCCAACACTACTATGACGCAGTGATTCACAAACGTTTTTCGTTAGCACAAAATTGATGCCTTTTGATGTTTATAAAATAGTTTGGAACAAACTATTGGCTGATACTCAACAAACATTGACTTGAACAAAATTGTCTTCCAGCTGTGTTATCAGTAAATAATCACATTTTTTCATTCTTTCTTCGCAAAATTGCTCGAAAATTCGATCATAATTTTTTTAAAAAAATTCATCTATTTTTATTCATTTTCAAAGTAAGTTCTCAATATTTCGAAACGGTTTGTAAACGTTAAACGATCAATTTTGTTCCGCGGAAATGTGATACTAAGCTTGTACTACTTTCTTGAGCTTTTCGAAATGGCTGTCAGTGTATAAAAATATGTAAAACAAGTAGAGAAAGTCTAAAGGCGGTCTAGTTTTAAGTTATAATTTTTAAAAAACATATTCTTTTATTCATAAAACATATTCTTTATATTTTGAGCTTTATGCTAAATAATTCATGAAGTAACAGGCTTGCTACAACAACAAAATTCTATACAGAACAATCGAGCAGACTAGGCCATGGTTTCGTAGGACGCCACTCCGACTCATCAGCAGTCTCTGGTGGTTCTAGTCATAGCTGTTAACTTTCGATTACGATTAGTAATGAATTAGATTATTTTTCAAAAAGAATTATAATCATTATATAATCCTTAGGAAAAAGTTTTTAATTAGTATTTGATAACGATTACAAATAATGAAATTATAATCACGATTACCTTAAATTACGAAAATAATCAAAAAGAATCAGAAGTAATCAACAAAAATAATTAGATTATTTTTAAAGATTTTTTTTTATTCTTTTTGATTATTTTAAAAATTTTAGCCTAAGAATCGAAAATTCTTAAAATTATCAAAAATAATCTAAAGCTATCTTTAAAAATAATCGAACTTTTTTTTGTGGATTACTTTTGATTCTTTTTGATTATTTCTGTAATTTCAAGTAATCGTAAATATAATTTGATTATTTGTAATCGTAATCGCTTGATTACTGAGCCATACAGAAAAGAATCGTCATTAATCAATTATTTCAAATTTTTAATAAAAATAATCTAGTTTCTAATGAATACGATTACTAATCATTACTTAACAGCTATGGTTCTAGCCCGCCTATGAAATACCCTAAACCTGCTTTTTCAAGATACAACAATATTATTGAGAATGGGCGTGTTCGTGGGTGGATCAAGCCCATATTTTATTTGCATTTCAATTTTGATGAAAAATTTATATATACCAAGCTTTATTCCTGTAGCTCACACATGATTAAACTGTTATACTTTTTACGCTATTGTTGATTGTTTGGGAGGTGGGCGTGTTCGTGGACGGATTACGTCCAATTTTTGAACATATCTTAGTTTTGGTATAAAATGCATGCAAACAAAATTTGATCTTTGTAGGTTTAACAAAGACTTATATATGGAGTTTTAACTTCCTTGGGTAGTATCGGAGGTAGGTGTGTCCGTGGGTAGATGACGCTCATTTTTCAAAAACATCTTAGTTTTTCTATAAAATTGTATCTCTGTTAGACAAACATAAGCTTATTTATTGAGTTTTCAATTTTACGGTTATAGTGGAGGTGGGCGTGTCCGTGGGCGAACGATATCCATTTTTCGAAGTAAAAAAATTCAAAACAAAAATGTTTTTTTTTGTTTGAGCAAATAATCAAAAATGTAGTAAAAAAACAAGTAAAGAAAGGCTAAAGTCGGTCTAGGCCGACTATGAAATACCCTAAACCCACTTTTGAAATGATGAAAAATTTACACATACCAAGTTTTATTCCTGTAGCTCACAGTTAATGCTTTTATTGTGCTTTCGCTATGGAAGGTGGGCGCGTTCATGGACGGATTACTCCCAATTTTTGAACACACCTTAGTTTTGGTATAAAATACATACATACCAAATTTAATTTCTCTATGACAAACATAATCTTATTTATTGACTTTTAAACTTTTTGGGTTGTATGGGAGGTAGGCGTGTTCCTAGGCGGATGACGTCCATTTTTCAAAACCATCTTTGTTTTGTCATAAAAAACATACGTGCCAAATTTTAGCTCTGTAGGTTAAACAGAGGCTTATTTATTGCGTTTTCAATTTTTGGGTTGTATGGGAGGTGGGCGTGTCCATGAACGGATGACTTCCATTTTTCGAAGACATATTTTTGTTTGTATAAAACACATACATATAAAATTTTATTGTTGTAGGCTAATTATGAGCTGAGTTATGCAGTTTTAAATTTTTGCGTTGTATGGGAGGTAGGTGTGTCTGTAGGCGGATGACAACTTTTTTTCAAAACCATCTTTGTCTTGTCATAAAAAATATACGTGCCAAATTTTAGCTCTGTAGGTAAAACAGAGGCTTATTTATTGCGTTTTCAATTTTTGGGTTGTATGGGAGGTGGGCGTGTCCATGAGCGGACGACGTCCATTTTTTGAAAACATTTTTGTGTTTGAATAAAACACATAAATATCAAATTGCATTGTTGTTGGCTAATTATGACCTGAGTTATGCAGTTTTCAATTTTTGCGCTGTATGGGAGGTAGGCGTGTTCGTGGGCGGATTCCAAAAATATTCAATAGTGCCAATTCTTGGGTGCATGTGACCATGTGCACCAAGTTTCATCCAATTATCTCTACTCGTTCTTCTTATCCTGTGCTTACGGACAACACACAGACGGACGGACATGAATAGCTCGACTCACGAGGTGACGCTGATCAAGAATATATACACTTTTCTATACCGGACTCGCTTCGTTCTATGCGTTACAAACGTTTGCACAAAGTTAATATACCCTGATCTTTCAGGTTTAGGGTATAATAAAAATCAGAAATAATTTTTATTTATTAATTTTAAAATAAAAATCAGGACACTATTTTTATATGTGAGCAAAAAAATGAAACATCAAAAACTAATCATTATTTCCTACTTTGTTCGATATTGCTCATAATTATTACGGTCCCTGGTTAAGATCTCGTTATAGTCCGGCAGCGGAACTTCAACACTGTCATCCATAATTATGGTTTCCGGTATATCATCTCTATTGACGGGAGTTTTGTCAGCGTCACCATTTAGAAGACAAGAGAAGTGTACCCTCCATATCACTGTACTCTGGATATCTGCCACTAGATTCCTGTTTTCATCCTTGCAGGAAGAGGCTTCGGTCTTGAACCATCGGCCAAGCGTATTATCTTTTCGAAAAATTTTCTAGTCTCATTTCTGTAATCCATCTCAGTTTTCTCGCACTCACGCATTTCCACCTCTCGTTATTTCGCCTGAAAATGCGTCTCTCTTCCCTCCTCTTCTCACGGTATCCTTCCAAAATAGCACGGTTTAAAACTGACTGCAGGATGGCTGAGTAGGCGGTGTCTTTCTCTGCAGTGGCGTCGCGTCACTCTTGATCGTGACACTGGTCAGCCAGCCTATCACCTCTTCGGCAGCTATACGAATAGAGTGGCATATGTGCGTCCACTGTGCGCATATATCGTCGATCGAAGGAATGCTTTCTTGAAGCAGCTGTTCGTTTTGACTGGAGCTTGTCGACGTCTAGCTTTCTCTGTGTAGGATTGCGATCATTCTTAATCCGCACAGACGTAGCGGATCTTGCCTGTGAAAAGATAATGATCCGAGTCTCCTGCTTCGTGAATTATAAGATCTGCTAATTTTGGGTTTTTTTAAATCAAGCAGACACAAATATTTTTCATTTAAAAGGCATTTGAAGGAGTGAAACGTGAGTGACATTTAATTTTTTTTTTGTTTGTTTTTGTAAAAGAAATGCAAAAAGATAACTAAAACATCAAGAAAAAATTAAAGCAGACCCTAAAAGAACGCATGAAAATAAAAATATAGAGAAATATTATGGTTAAATCCGGATTCATATAAGAAAACAAACTTTGCAAAGGTTAAAAATATATAATTAAATAATTTCTTTAAGCCGTTGGCATCGACGGAAATGCTAATAGGCCAGACATATAGTCATATTTGGCACGGTCTTTGATTTTTAATGAGCGTAAGGATCAACGAATTAGGCTTAGTGATATATATTCAAATTCTGAATAAATTTTGTTAAAATGTTATAGTTCTGAAATAGTTTTTGTGTTGTTTTTATATTATGAATTATGTTTTTACTTTATTAGGCTTAACATAATCCTCTTTCAATAAATTTTTTTTGTGTTTTTTGTATAAGAAGATTAACCACGATGCAAAAAAAAGATGATTAAAATTGTTTTGAAACGTGAGTAACACCGACGTGAAACGTGAGTGACAAAATCAGTATATGAAAAAATCTTAATACAGTTAAAATTTCTACTTAATTTCGTTGCGGAAAATTACTTTATTCTTTATTTTAACTCAAACAATTCGCAGATTTAAAGGAATTTGTAAGAAGAAGTCGAAAAATTCAAATCGTCCGGAAACGTGAGTGACACACCATTTGATGATAGTTGTTTCGAAATGTGTACATATAAATAGAACTTTTAGCATGGCCTTATAATAAGACTTATAATAACCATATCATTTTGTGTTAAAAGTTTTTATGTTTAATGGAGAAAAATGCATGTTTACTGCTATGACTGAAACGTGAGTGACACTGTATTTGCCGAAATACAAACAATGCAAGTCCACTGATCAATGATTTCAAAACCATTGAGTCAATTGATCCACGGATTTTCCATTGTTTAAGATGTCTCAAACAAATCGTCTCTAAATTATAAACAAAAGTAAGCTTTTCTGGTTTTGAAACTTTTCATTAGAAATGCTAACAAAATTTGATAATTTTACAGCCATTTTTGTCAGTTTTTTTTCTAAAATTAAAAGAATTAACTTATGTTTCGGAAACACTGTGTGCATTCTACATAAACATAAACATACTCAACCGTAAGCATATAACAGATAATAATAGCTGTTGTTAAGTGGTGCAGCAAGACCCTTAAGACCATCATTTTTTTTTACTTATTTGAACAATTTGTGTTAAAAAATAAGTGCAAATTAAATTTTATTATTATTTTTACTCATATCAACTTTTAAATGACCTTACTTGAGTTGGTTTTTTGTTATACTTGCAGCGCTGCCGCAGAATAATCCACTTATCAGCAGCTTTAAGACTATGTATCACGAGGATGAGTACGTCAGTGCAAATTGTAGTTCGGACTATGCCAGTCTACCGGTAAAGCTTAGTTGGATCATCAACGATGCACAGGTAAGTCACGTCGTTCAAGCAAATGCTTCATTAAAGCCAATATTTAGCTGGTCTGCTATAAACACCGGATATAGAAGTTGCATGCTTCATTTTAAATGGCCACTCGTGCCAGACAGCCAATCATACCGTTATATAGTTAACTGCTTTGTGCAGCATTATAACTCATCACTACTTTATCGATTTCTCTTTGCTTCATTCCGTTGCAGGCCTCCAACTACATGGAACTGCAGCCAAGCATTGAAACAACGATTCCCGCTCATGCATACAATTTGCGCCGCCAAACGCTGCAACTGAGCTTTTATGCCAATGATCCACGCTTCTTTGGAAATGTTAGGCAGAACTTGCAGCTGAAATGTGTAGCGGAAATAGAGAACTTTCCTGAATTGCGACGTGAAACGGCACAAAATGCCTTGCTGATGCATGAAGAGGACGATGATCTTAGTAACCAAAAGCTGATCAACTCAGGTAAATTGAAGAATGTTGTGGTTTTAAGCCAAAAAGCCTGCTAAGTTTTTCTTCAAATAACACTATATATGTCTGTCATTACCAACTTACTAATAATTCTCTAAAAATATGTTTAAAGTTCAGCTAACTAAAATTGAACTCATATTTATATTTTTCTTCAAGTTTAAAGTTGCACAACATATGCCATATTTCTTTAAAGTTTTACTACCAACACATTAAAATGGAATTTTTTATTTTTACTGTATAATTTGCATTCTGCAGCAGCAACTGCATATTTGTGGTTAAGCAACGGTTTTGACTTAACGCTTCATTTGCCCAGCATGCTTTCAAAAACATGATTTTCATTATTTTTTTTTTTCCTATTTGAAATAATGCTTTATTAATAACTTAATGTTTTGCTGATCCACATTCACAACATTTAATGTCTTTAACCGCAAAAATGTTGACCACATTAATGTGACATTCGTCGAAAAACAAAATCAATTATTTTAAAATAACGTTGGTTGCTGTAAATAAATCATTACCGTTAAAAGTGACACATGCAATTATATTTAATATAAAGGTCAATTTTCAAATTGAACATTACTTTGGAAAAGTAATTTCAATTTCGGACAATTTTTTTATATTCAGCTATGAAAAAAAAAAACAAGTAAGAAAGTCTAAAGTCGGTCTAGCCCGACTATGGAATACCCTAAACCTCCTATAATATATAAAAAAACTATTTATTAAAATAAAGTGTATATATTTTCTTTATTTTTTTAGTGGTATAGAACTTTAAGTTGTCAACACTGTAAAGTGACTTGTGTTTACTTTGGTATGGCATTTGCATGGCATTTGTTTACTTTGTTCAAATTTATTTTGAAAATAATGGTTCTGTGCAAAATGTTTACAAGAGAATTTTGTTAAGCTATAAAGCTAAGTTTTGGTTGAATGGCTACGTCAATAAACAAAACGACGTATTTGGAGTGAAGATAATCTTCAAGTGTATGTTGAGGCACTGTTAAATACAGAAAAACTAACTGTTTGGTATGGTTTATCGTCTGGTGGAATCATTGGTGCGTACTGACTTAAAAACAATGCTGGCCAGAACGTTACAGGCTGATTCCACACTAATGAGGAATGCAAACATGAATCCTAACATGCTTTCAATTGAAATAATTTTTTTGTTCTCGCATTAAAATGGAGTCTTAAGTTACTCTTGTTGCAAAATTATTTTCAGTTTTAATGCTTTTTATTTTTTTTTTTTTGACAATTTAACTAAACAAACTTCGAGTTGAGCAAAAGTTAAAATATTTTGTTTAAATTTAAAACGTTGAAAACAGCCATCTCTTGATGCACATTCAAAAAAAAATAAAGTTAGCAATGTTGAAAAAGATAACAACTTGTTATCTGTTCTTGTTATTGTTTATAATAAGGATTGGTTACTGCGTTAACAAAAAAAAAATATTCAAACTGAGTGTTTTTTCAGTGTCACACACGTACCAGAAAAATGCTATACACTGAGAAAAAAAACATACTTTAAAATTAAACAACAAATTTTAAAATAGAAATTTAACGCCTTTGCGTTTCTACAAACAAAATTTAAAACAAATGTGTTTAATTTCCAACTACCTTTAAACTACTTTCTTTTTTTAATTTTCTCTTATTAGTTCTTTGAAAAAACAAACAAAAATTTGAATACAATGATAATTTTTAAATTTTTTGAAATGGTTTGATAAATATCGAACATATGCTAAAATAAAAACTAATTAATTAAATATTAAAATATTTCAAATGCAAACTTTATCGAATGGAGTTAATATTTGGTATGCGGAGGGTCCCTGTGGTAGCTGATTGTGAATTTGATGCTTTAAACTCGGAATAGTTAAAAAAAATGGCATTGAACAAAATATCCTTTAAAATATTTGTTTTAAATTTTAAAAAAAACAACATTGTTTTAAGAACAAAAACTTGTTTTGAATTTAACTTCAAAAACAGTTGTGTTTAATTATAATGAATTTGTTTCTAGCTCTATTTCATAAACAAATTCGTTAGAAATGAACACAATTTCGTTTAATTTTAACACATTTTTCCCTCAGTATAATTTTCCCAAGAAACAACATGGGCTTATGATAAGAATAAAACTTTCCTTAAGTAAGGATATTGATGTTTTACATAAATTTCTTAACTTTTTTTATTCAATAAATTCTTTTTATTCAATAAATTCTTTTTATTCTTCATTTCCATTACAAAAAGTTGGTCACACCCGGAACGGTTTTCAAAATTTTTAAATTTTCATGAAATTTTTGCAAGTATATGAAAAAATTCTTTGATTAAACCTAGTTTTGTAAATTCATGTATAGCGAAAGCATTTGTATAAGTTTTAATTTGATCAAAAATTCATGCGAATCATTTTTTGCAAAAAAATATATTTGTTTTAAAATATATTAAAAAAATCGAAATTATTTATAAAAATATTAATTTGATCAAAAAGTCATGCGAAAAAAATTTTTTGCAAGAAAATATTTTTTTTTAAATTAATATATAATTGAAAACCTATTTTTTTGATTGTAGTGTCAAAAATATGTGATACCCATTAAGTTTTTATATATAATTCTTTCTAATAATCTTTATAATAATCTCATGTCACACCCGTCCCATTTAAAAGTTTAAAAAAGAATGGTTATCGTAATTTTTTAAAAATATTTTTCACTGCTATTCAACAGAAAATATATTAAATTTGACTATATGTAAGTCAAAAATGTCCTCTTTGTAGCAGATGGACTGAATTTCAATGTTTAACTCAGAATTTTTAGTTTTTATACCCTACACATGAAAGGTCAGGGTATATTAACTTGTGCAAACGTTTGTAACGCATAGAACGAAGTGAGTCCGGTATAGAAAAGCATATATATTCTTGATCAGGGTCACCTCGTGAGTCGAGCTATCC
The DNA here is from genome assembly GCA_958299015.1 of Tetanocera ferruginea. NCBI lineage: Eukaryota > Metazoa > Arthropoda > Insecta > Diptera > Sciomyzidae > Tetanocera > Tetanocera ferruginea. The sequence continues at coordinate 126,761,848 of OY282642.1, read as the reverse complement.
ATGTCTTGCCGACTATGTGTTGTAGGTAAACACAGGATAGGAAGAAGGAGTTGAGTTGAGTCCCATGGACCCAAGGATCTGCACTATTGAATATTTTTGGGATCCGCCCACAAACACGCCTACCTCTCGTGCTACGCAAAATTTGAATACTGCATAAATCAGCTCATAATTAACCTACAACTATAAAATTTGGAATTTTTGTATTTTATATTAAAACAATGTCTTCGAAAAATAGTTGTCCTTCGCCCACGGCCACGCCCACCTCCCATACAACCAAAAATGTAAAACGCAATATATAAGTTTATGTTTAACGTACAGACATAAAATTTTCTACACTGAGAAAAAAACACATACCTTGCTCCGGTGAAAAATTTCTCTATTTTCGATATAGAAATTTTCTCTTTTTCAAATAAAATTTTCTTAAATTAGAATAAATTTTCACATTTTTGAAGAAATATTTCTTTACTTCTAGGAAATGGAAATATTTTAATGTCTCTAATAATGATAAGTTTTTTTCTCGCACAAAAGTTTCTCATTTATAGAGAAAAATTTATTGAAAATGAAAAACTTTTCTTATATTTTGATAAAAAATTCACTAAGAGAAGTATTTTCTTCAATAAAAACAAATATTTTCTCAAAAATAAAAAGCTTTTTCTCAAAAAACGATATATTTTTCTTTTTCATGGAAACTTTTTACCATTTTTAGAGAATTTTTAGTATTGAAATTAGAGAATAGCATTCTCTGGAGCAAAGTCTATACCATTTTTCTCTAAATATGATGCCTTTTTTATCATATTCCGATAAGCTTTTTTCTGAGTGTACGTTTGTATTTTATTACAAAACAAAGATAGTTTTGAAAAATAGACGCAGCCAATCACGGACACGCCCATCTCCCATACAACCCAAAATTTGAAAACTCAATAAATAGACTTATGTGTAACCTACAGAGATAAAATTTGGTGTGTATGTTTTTTGAACTGAAACAAAGATGCATTGAAAAATTCGGCGTAATCCGTCTACGAACACGCCCATCTCGTATACAACACACTTGAAATTTTCATAAACTTTTGTAAATTTTTCATCAAAATTAAAATGCCTATAAAATATGGTCTTCATTCGCTTACGGATACGCTCATTTTCAATACTATTATTAGTTTTTGAAAAAGGAGGTTTAAGGTTTTTCAAGTCAAGACCGACTTTAGACTTTCTTTACTTGTTTAATTTTTTATAATTTTTTTTAAAATACAAATACATCTAGTCATTTTAAGCGAAATTTGTATTATCTAAGTTGTCTATAAAATTTTTTTGTATTTTCTTCCCACAGTTTTATGTTTGTAATTTTATATTTTTGTGCAAAACTCAAGCTTTCTAGTGGTATAATATTTTGAAAATTTTTTAGATCATAAAAAAAAAATTCAAAACCCGATAAAGACTCCTGCCTTCCAAATAGCATTAAATTAAGAATATAAGACTTCATATTATTTTAAACTCTTTTATTCCTTACTTAAAAATCACCTTGAGGTATATCTTAAAAAACGATTTGAGGTATATCTAAAGGTCCATTTTTTGGGTCTAACGGTATTTTTCTTCTCATTATATATTAAACTTTAAAAAAATAGACGTATACCGCAGTCAGAGTCAGAGCTCGAGTCAAATGTGAGTACAAATCCATACATAGAACATTTGTCTTCATTGCAAGAAAACAATTTGTCTTCAGATTTACAAAACAATTAAAAAAAGTCTAGCCCGACTATGGAATACCCTAAACCTCCCATAATATCTCAATATATATTAAAATACTAAAACAAATAGACATAACTTCCTAACAAAATAGGCACATGACGCCCGTTTTTAGCGCACACCTCAGTTTTCATATAAAATGCTCCCATACTAGGCTTGTGCTAAACAGTTCCGGAGCCGGCACGAACATGGAACGTTTCTTTTGTACAACGGAACTAGTTCGCGGAAACATGTTCGCGGAACTATTTAGTTCCTTTGCACTTTTGAAGAATGTTTGTGTACTTAAATTTATGAGAAAATCTGCTCAGATATGAATATAAATTATTAAATTAGCTCTTCAAAAATGCGATACTCATTTGCATAAAATAAAAAAACCTTCTTCTACATTCCTTATCTAATGGCGTTTTCGTTTCTACCAAAAAATGTTGCCCTGTCGCAGTGCAAAATGTTTTCAATATTGCCCGCAACCCTGTAAAAGTGCATGTTTTTGCCTACTCGAAAAATGTTAACTTAAATAAACGAATATAACCATCCTTGTCTAACGCACGCATGTCATAATATTATCGTTTTAAAAACAGCTGATATGCAGGGCAATCATCTACCCTGAGAAAGTTTGCAAGGCAGAAAATGCGCCTTTTTTGCCCTCTGTGAGTGTGACATTTTAAGAAACGAACACAGAATTTACTCACCCGTTTGCACTTATTTTAGAATCGAACACGAAAAAAGGCAAGGGCAATGAAAAGGCAACAGTTTTTGGTAGAAACGAAAACGCCATAAAATTCATTCCACATATTTTAATTATTTAACCCTCACTTTGGCACTATTTACATATGTAAATATCCCAATTTTAAATTTGCCATAACTCCTTTCTTTTTTATGCGATTTGAATATGGCTTGGACTCTGTGGCTATTTTTTGGTTTTCTTTCTGAAAATTCAAAAGTTGTTTTGAATTTTAGAATTTTCTGATACTTTTTGGAAATTTTTCATTTTTATAACGTAATTTGGTACATATTTACATATGTAAATATTTTGTATTTTAAAGACTTTTATGGTGTTTTAACGCATTTTTTGAATTAATAATAGAAAAAAATGATAAGGAAAAACTCTTCACATTTTTTTATTTATACATATTTCGTATTTAATAGCTTATATTGGGAAAATATTAATGAACAGAAATTTTTGGTTCGCTGGCACAACAATATGTCATGTTTTGATATTGTAGCTGGAAGTACTAATTTGATGAAAAAAGTATATTTTTTGTTGAAATTGGTTTTTGTTTATTCATTGGAACTATACATTTTTTTCAATTTGATCTTCATACTTACATTTTGGTTATTTCGTAAAGAGCTGGACCGTCAAGTGTGCATAATATGTAAAACGCTATATCGTAGGAAATAATGCATGGATTTCAATGGTTAATAATTTTTTTAAATGGTTACAGAAAAACCTTTCTTTTGATACCCATAAAGCTAGATATTGTTTGAAAAAAAATACGACTTTTCCAGGCCCATTTTCCCAACTTCCGAACCCTATAACTTCTAAACCACTTGAGAGCGGTGTGTAAATTTTTCCGGAATTGGACTTAGAAGTTGTTAATACATATATTTCACCTAAAAAATCATGTAAATTTTGAGTTTCTGTTTATCTTTAATGATGACAAAAAAAAATATTTACAAATGTAAATACATATGTGCCAGATTACGAAGTAAAAGATTGGTGCCAAAGTGAGGGTTAATCATGTTCATATGCAGCAGTTGCCTTGAAAGCAAAACAACCATGTCCCGGAACTATCTAGTTTCGCCCGTTCGAATGTTTAACCAAATGAACAAAACAATGCGCATAACAAGAACGACAATATATCTTCCAATAGTTCTTTCATCATGTCTTTCAATCAGATTTATACATGTCCGCGGAACTATCTAGTTCCGCTAGTTCCATTTGATTGAACGAAAGCATGTTCAAAATGAAATGAACAGCATTGCACACAACAAGAACGACGAGTTGTCATCTTTCCTTTGCATACATTAGTTCTTTCGTTCGCTCACAAACATCATCTTTGCACTTGTAGTCGATCACAAAAATTGTGTAAGACGTAATATGTAAGAAAGAGATGTATTGATATTCATATTGCTTAAGAAAAAAACAATCATTGCAGCCGGAACTGTTTGAACATGCTAAAACTGAATCGAAGGAACGATTGGAACTATATCCGACTGTGAACATAGTTCCGGGAACTATACAGGTTCGGAACGACACATCTGTATCCCATACTAAGTTTCATCTCTCTAGGTCAAATATGAACCTTTCAATAGTGTCTTTAATATTGTGGGTTATATTGTAGGTAAGCGTGTTTATGTGCGGATGACGCCCATTTTTTGAACACAACTTATTTTTGACACAATAATCTAACACACCAAGTTTTATCTTCGTAGCTCATATATACACCTCTATAGAGTTTTTGCCTTAGTGAGTTGTATGGGAGGTGGGCGTGCTGGTAAGCAGATGGCACCCATTTTTTGTGCACACCTTAGTTTTGATATTAAATGCAACCATACCAAGTTTTACTTCTCTAGGTCATATATGAGTTTTTAAAGGTGAAAATGAACGATGTTTGTCATGTTGGTTATGTGACAATATCGTTCACATCAAGTGTGCAGGAGTGTCAGGTCGAGTGGCAGATGCCATTGAAGAAGGTAAAGGGTTGCGTTGGTCTTGTGAGAAGTGTAGGTTGGCCGACATTAACTTGTATAAGCTTTTTAAGCAAACGAAGCAAGGTTTCTCGGAAATAAGTAGAGAACTTTCTTCACTTTCTGATAAATTTTTAAAATATCAAACTCATTTCAACGAATTTAAATATATTGATGAGTCAATTCCTTCACCAAAGCGAAAAAAGAAACATATGACCCTTCGAAGCAAACAGAAAACTGACTCGACACCAACACAACCTTCTATAGAACAAGACAACGTTGACGACATGGACACGGATGCTCCTCCTCCTATTCTTTCTTCTTCGGCAAATTTGTCTATGTCTGCTCCTTTTCCATTATCAGCTCCACCTCTCGCTTTGCCTGAAATAACGTATGCACAAGCTGCTTCTCTGGCTCCTACTGTTGCTGATGTCCAACAAATTGCAATTACTTCTGACATTTCTGATCCTAAACCGTTGATTGCTATTCCTCCAACTAAATCAATCTTTGTTTCGCGCTTAGCATCTGATACAACAGATAATGATATAGATTTTTTCATTAAATCAAAGTTGAAATGTTCATCGACTCTTTCTATTTCTATTCATTAATTCAAATATGTAAACGCACGTCTGACTACTTCCTTTAGATTGACAGTTCCAGAAAATTTATTTAATACTATTGTTGATGTAAGTTTCTGGCCACGAAATACAATCGTACGCGAATTCGAATTCAAAAATAATCCGCGATTAGTAAATGTTGTACACTTGCCTCGCCCGCGAAATAGTCCGCAATCTCATCCAAAAAACGATTAACAAATCGTAAGTCTAAATTAGAACTTGTGTATCAAAACGTAAGGGGTCTTAATTCCAAACTTTCTGCAATGTTCATTAACAGTTTTGATTTCGAATATAACATTTTAATTTTCACGGAGACTTGGCTTCGCTCTAATATTCTAAATTCTGAAATAATGTGTAAAAATTATCAAATTTTCCGTAAAGACCGTTATAATAAGATCGGTGGTGGTGTTCTGATAGCTGTTCATATCTCGTTTGCATCTGATGAATTAACAATTCTCGACACTAGTGAACTGGAGTTTATTTGTGTTTCAGTTAAATTAAATAACTGCATTGCTTATCTTACCTGTTCTTACATTCCTCCAAATTGTGACATATCAATTTACTTAAGACATATAAACGCCATCGAGCAAGTTCATAATATGTTAAAAAATAATGATGTTCTTATTGTGTTGGGCGATTTTAACCTACCCTTTGTGTCTTGGAATTCGACAGATGACTCTTCATTTCTTACACCTGTTTCCACTAGTAATTGGATAAATGATTTTTTAGATAAGTTATCTGACCTGTGTCTTCAACAAGTCAATAATACTTTTAATAAAAACCATAGAACGCTGGACCTTGTGTTTGTAGATAGATGCACTACTGTATATCTCAATCGATCAAACCCTGTATCATTTCCGGAAGATGAACATCATCCAACTCTTGAAATAACAGTTTTACTTGCTCATGAAAATGAAAATAAACTTACACCTGATAAGCGAAATACAAAAATATATAATTTCAAAAGTACAGACTATGTTAAACTCAACACCTTACTCTCGCAGACTGACTGGTCACCGATTCTATCTATTAAACCACCGTATTCATATTATGACGTCGAAACCTCGGTACAGTTTTTTAATGATACTTTGCAAAGGTGCTTCTTATTGTGCGTCCCAACAAAGCAAATTAATTCTAAACCCTTAAGTCCACCCTGGCTAACAAGTGAACTTAAGTCACTAAAAAATTTAAAAAATCGATTATTTAAAAAATATAAAAAATCTGGTTCTAATACTGACTTTGCTTGTTATTCATCTTGTCGTTGCAGATACCAGCTATTAAATAAACAGTGTTATACTGCTTATATAGTAAACCTCTGCACGAGTGCGCTTGAAATGCGTTTCAAGCCACTAGTTTGTGGTACAAGCTTTTGCTATGTTATGTTCTCATCAATAAAATCAAGCATAACACTGCAGAGAGCACTCGTTGCTTGAGTAGAACAAGAACAAACGCGAACCGAATCAATGTTATGCACGATTCGACAAAGAAGAATGCAATGACTGGAAAGTTATGTAAACAACAGCAGAACGCTTGATGTCGTGCTGTGTTCTTTTGTTTTTAGTAGTATCCGACCGATTATTCGGCTTCTGCTTCCGTAATCGTCATAATCGTCCGATATTTTCACCTTCGGCTTCGGTTTCGGCAAAAAAGTAGCAACAATGCAGACATTAACTGCCCTTAAGATATATATAAAAATAAACAAATGACGCACAAAAAGGAATGCAAAAAACAAGCAAGCTTCGCCAAGGTTCTGCTGTGTTAGGTGTGATTGATGCATTTTTCGCTGTTATCAAAGTGTTCTGTTTTTATAAAACGAACAACATCGTGTTCTGTTAACGCAAACAGCATGCATGGTTATGTTTGAAGCCGACGAGGGCTCTGCAGTATTCGTTTGTTGTCATTAAATGAATTCGATAACCTCTGCTTGACTAACAGAGTTCTGTTAAGCTCTGAACTCTGCACTGTTGGCTCTACTGTTGTAGAAAAAACGAGTGCATTCGTGCAGAGGTTTATTATATAGCCAACATCAAATCTCAATTTAATGATAATCCGAAACTCTTCTATACTTTTGTTAATTCAAAACGTAAGGCTTCCAACTTTCCACCCCTTATGAGATTCAATCAAGAGGAATCGTCTTGTGACAATGTTATTTCTAACATGTTTGCAAGCTTCTTCAAATCAACTTACTCCAACATACCATTTAATATGTGTTCTGAGCATCCTTATTTACCTCCAGTTAGCTCTTTTGAAACTCCAGTAATAGACTCAATTATTGTTATGCATAACCTTCGTCAAGTTAAATGCTCTTTTTCGACTGGCCCTGATGAAATTCCGAGTTGCATTCTAAAGGAATGTGCTAGCAACCTGTGTGCTCCTCTATCAAACATATTTAATATATCCCTGCAAAGTGGTCATTTTCCCATTATATGGAAAGATTCATATATTATACCCCTTCATAAATCTGGCTCCAAAATTGATGTCACTAACTACCGAGGCATCGCCAAATTAAGCGCAATCCCTAAATTATTTGAGAAAATCATAACTGAACAACTAACCCACTTCGTTTCATCTTCCATTTCTGTCACTCAGCATGGTTTTTTAAAGGGTAAATCAACTTCAACAAACCTTTTGGAGTTTACAACTCGTGTAATAAAAGGTTTTACTTTGGGAAAACAGACTGACGTTATTTATACGGACTTTAGCAAAGCTTTTGACAGTGTCAATCATAATCTTCTATTGAATAAACTTAAGCTAATTGGGTTTCCTGTAAAATTGCTAAATTGGATAGAATCTTATTTATCGCGACGTTTTCAAAAAGTTTTATATAAAAATTCTCTTTCACAAAATATAATGGTTACATCTGGTGTTCCGCAAGGAAGTCATCTTGGACCGGTTTTATTCTTACTATTTATTAATGACCTTCCCTCGGCAATTAAACATTGTGACGTCTTAATGTATGCTGACGATGTGAAACTTTTTCTTACCTACAAGTCACTCGACGAACAACACCTTTTACAATCTGATTTAAACAGACTAGTGGATTGGTGTAACTTCAACCTATTAAACCTTAACTTAAAAAAATGCAAATCAATGACCTTCTCACGTAGAACTGCTCATAGTACAAATTACACTATAAATAACATCCACTTAGAAATTGTTCATAGTTTTGTTGATCTTGGTGTAATTATGGATCCAAAACTTCGCTTCAATCTCCACGTTAATTTGGCTGTAAATAAGGCTAGAGGTGTCCTTGGTTTCATTAAAAGATGGGCGAAAGAATTCAATGATGCCTTCACTACTAAATTACTGTATATATCTCTCGTAAGGCCTATTCTTGAATATGCTTCCGTTGTATGGAACCCTCAATATAACGTCCACATTGATGCAATAGAATCGGTTCAAAAACAGTTTTTACTTTTTGCTTTACGTCATCATCGTTGGAACCCAGATATTATTCTTCCTTCGTATGAAACCCGCCTTAAGCAAATTTTACTACCTTCCCTGAGAAGCAGAAGGACGGTGCTTAATGTCACCTTCCTATATAAATTAGTTTGTGGTGAAATTGACTCCCAATATATTCTCTCATCTCTTAACTTTAACATCCAAAGAAGAGGATCTAGACATTTTGTGCTTTTTAAGTTGAGCCAGTGCACTTCAAATTTTGCCCTTCATGACCCTTTACGATGTATGTGTAGTGATTTCAATAATAGCTACAGCTTAATAAATTTTTGTGAGTCGGTGGATGCCTTGAAACGGAAAATGATTTTACATTTAAATAATTGATACATTTTAGAATTTTGTTTCAAACATTATCTCGGTTAATAATATTGTTATATTCTGTTAAAATGTTGGCTGAAGTTATTCCATATATTCGAGATCGTTTCAGTTGTTTTCCTTTATAATATTGCGTTTGATGAAGTAAATACCATCGAATACGATATGTATGCTTTAACTTGTTTGTTTTTATTCAAAAAATTTTAAAATTTTTCTTATTCAGTTGACTTATTAGTTACTTAGTTTGGTGCGCAAGAGTTTATCTCTTTTCCATGCAAGTTTATGCCTGCGTTGGCCCAAATACATATCCAACTAATAACATTAGCACGGTGTTCCAAAATTACATAGTGACCCGTATATATATACACATATATGTTTGTACATATTTACACGTATATATCTCTGTTATAATTGGAATTGGTTTGGTGTTTAAGAGTTTACTCTCTTTTCCACGTAGGATCTTGGGTTGGATAGTTGCCGCAAACTTACTAATATTCATATTATTTATAGTTACTTTGGTCTCTTTGTTTTAGAGTTTTATGTAAAGTTTACTACTTATTTGATGTTGTTTACTTTTTTAAATTCAAATATTCTTAATAAATTCGTGTTTTTGTATAAAATTTTTAAGTTCCGCTGAAAAGCCAGTTATGTGCTTAGTGGAAATTCATACTTCGCCAACTGGGTGTGTTTTTTAGTACGTAGGTGCATTTTATCTTTCCGGTTAATCCGGAATGTTGTAGAATGTAAGTCGTGTATGCGTATAGTACGGGCTATACGTATTTATGAGATTTCTCACTCCTTTGGCGAATCCAAAAAAAAAAAAAAAAAAAAAAAAAAAAATAGTGTTTTTAATATTGTGGGTTGTATGGGAGGTGGGCGTGTTAATGAGCTGACTAAACCCATTTTTTGTGTTCATCTGCGTTTTGATAGGTAATATACATTTGTCAAATTTTATTTGTGTAGCTTGTATACAACTCTCTATACAGCGATTTTTATTTTATGGTCGTATGGGAGCTAGGCGTGTTCGTGGACAGGTGACGCCTATTTTTTGTACATGTCTTAGATTTTATAGAAGCTACATACATATTCAATTTCATGTCTGCAGCTTTAACAAAACCTTCTATACAGTGATTTCAGTTTTTTGGTTATATGGGAGGTAGGCGTGTCCGTGAACGGATTCCAAAAATATTCATTAGTTCAGATTCTTGGGTTCATTTGCACATGTGTACCAAGTTTCATGCAATTATCTCGACTCCTTCTTCTTATGTTTACGGACAACACACAGACGGAAGGACGGACGGACTCGGGAGGTGACTCTGAATAATATATATACTTTTCTATACCGGACTCGCTAATTTCTATGAGTTACAAACGTCTGCACAAAGTTAATATACCCTGACCTTTCAGGTTTAGGGTATAAACAACTCGAACTCCGAGAAACAATTTCATATTTTGTGTCAATAAAGTAGAAGATGTATTTGCTGTGCCCCTGTCGATGAATGTCCGTACTCTGCAACAAAATAAGTGCTATTTCTGGAAGACCTTAAGTAGACACAGTGTCCGAATGAATACCGAATCGGGCACTCGTTGGTTTATTTTGTCAGAGTCCCTGGTTTTTTAACCCTTTATAATACAGACATAATACAGACAAAGTACGGTACTATTTCAGATGACTTTCTAGGTACTTGTTTGGTATGTTTTGTGTGAATGATAGTTAAGGCTCAGGGCAGTTATGATACTATTTGTATTTGCACTGCTCGTTTGCATTCGGTGTTGTATTAGTTTGCAATTAATTTTTTTTTTATTAACTTCGGAGTTTTTTGTTGCTACTCGTTGCATTAAACAGTGGGACAATACTCGGGACAATTGTGCCTGAGCACTTTGGGCATGGAAACAAAATGTTTCTAGGAGCTTCGCATAAATCATAATAAGATCGGTTTTTCGCGCCAAAATTTCACTCTTTTCCAAGCCAAAATACAATAACAAACGGAATTTTAATAAATGTTTTGTCATCTAATTTTGTTTTGCTACTTTTTATAAACATTAAGGCATGATTCCAGCTTAGATTCCAAATTGACATGTTACTTGAGGGTATTCTGTTCAGTGACGTAACTAGATAATCAAGGGCCCGTGTGCAAAATTGAAAAAGGGCCCCTACAAGAATCATTAAAAAAAAATATTCACCCCAAAAGAAAGACAGAACATTATTGTTTTTATTTTATTTTACTATATTTTAGTCTTGCGTGTTCATTATTAATTTGCTTAAATCTAATTCAGACGCCTGTTTGTTCTCAATTGCAATCAATGCTAAATTCGACAACCTGGATTGTCTTGTCTTCTTTTTCTTAAACAATTTTTAATAATTTTCAATTTACTAAATGACCGATCAGCACTTGTGGAGATCACTGGGATTGTGAAGAACAATAGCATAGCTGTATAAACTTATGAAACGTCACATTCAATTGCTTCAAAATTTGTCATGATTTTTGACACAATGGATTAATGGTGTCCAATTCACCAGCTTGTAAATACTGATGAATTGTTGAGTAATAGTTTTGGCTGCTATTTCATATTTCACAGTATTTTGTTTGAAAGTTATCGCATTTTTTTTATATCAGATTCGTTACCATTTGCTATTTGTAGTATCAGCGAAGGGCCTCTATCGCTTAAGGGCCCCGGTGCTCTCCACCGTCTTGCACCTATGGAGTTCTGTTCCACTCCGCAACAATTGAGCGTTTTTAACGTTTCCTGTTGAACAACGAGTTGTGGCTAACCCAGGTTTGAATTAGAAATTAGTTTTTCTGATCGGCCGTCACCTCTCTGCAGACAATTGGCAAATCTCAAATAAAAAACAAATCTAAGGAAAATTTATTTTAAGCCGTTCAGAGTCGTCATAAAACATGTAGGTCCAGTACTCGTTCAATTGCTTACAAACATTTAATAACGCACACAACACAATTTATCATATGAAGCTCGGTCAAAGTCCTTTCAAGGACTTAAATGCTCAATTTTTTTATTTTTTTTTTTTGTTTTGTGTGTTTTTGTGAAGACAACTTGAATTTTGTAAGTGTAACAAAAAAAAAAAAAAATGGCAAAGATATTCGCTTTCGAAATTATAACTTTCCATTTAAGTTATTTTACAAAAGAACACACTAAATAATTCAAGTAAAAATGAATTAAAAATACATTAGATGGCAAATACCTTACAACTGTGTGAAGTAAACTTTTGAAACAAAAATTTTAATAAAAACTTAAAACTGACAAAATTAATACATTATTGAGGCATTAACGAATTAAGCAATATTTAAAAAAAAAACTTAATCCTACATAATTAATCAAATTTTAGAAATCATTTTCAGATTATTGCAAATAACACATTTTGTTTTTATTCTTTCAATTTCAGGTTCTGTCAAACCCGCCTCATGCTACTTTTCACTGTTACTAATGGTATTCATAACAGCAGCTGTCATTCAGTCAACAACGAAATTTCAAGATGACAGCCGCAACTTTAAGATCTTAACAAACTTTTACATCGATGTCGACAGGTAGTAAGCTTAAAAACAAAAACATTTGTTAAAGCTACAGAAAAATGGGAAAATTTAGAAACTTATCAGCAACTAAATCTAAGATAAAAATTAATCTTAAACTCTAAACCAAAGAGACTAAGTCAGAAACAATATTGGACCGGCCTAAGGCTCTGAAGGCCGAGTTAAGTCAAATTGAAATTATCATGTTCAACACAAGTAAATTAAGACACTTTTTAGCACCAGGTAAATTTAAAGTCAACTGCAAAAAAAAAACTTATATTTAAGAAGTGTGAAAATGTGAAAATTTAATGCATGTGAAAAACTATGTAAACCCTGTTTCAATACAATTAAACTTAACTGTGTTTTGTTCACATAATTTTTTATTTTATCACAAATATTTTTTTGGTTTAATGTAATTTAAATATGATGTATCTATAAACTATGTAAACACATTTGTATGTATGTATGTAAATTTCGTTTTTTAATAATGTTTAACAATATTTAATTAAATATGTGTAAGTTTAATTTTAACATTAATTAAATTTATCAAATTGCTACACTTTAATTTTTGTGGCTTTTTTACATTAAATATAATAATAATAATAAATGGAAATAAATTATTAATTGTGGCCATGGAAGACTTCCTTGAAAACCAATTGATGCTGTTGATGTTTTTATTTCAATACATTTCCCACACATAAACCTATTCGGCATTTCAGAATATACGATATACGATAAGTATTTGCACAAATTTTATCAATTTACAATAATATGACCCAACTTAAACACACACAACACAACATTGTGTGTGTTTGTATGTCTATGGTTTTTGTGACTGCTTGAGTGATATCTACGAGCTATTGTTGTTTATCTAAAATTGCAAAATTAATATTCATCCATCTTGCCAATTTGTGGTTTACATATGTATAACAATATTTCACGTTTAACAAATTGATAAATTGTACAGGGCCATTAAAGGAGATATCGATTTGAATGCAAACATTTTAAAACAATAAATAGTGGTAAGAAAACATAACGATATTTTGGTATTCTCTATTGTTCAAAAGTTTCATGAAAAAGAAAAGATATGAAAATTGAAAGGGGACATGACATTGGCCGTTTTTTAAATCGACTTTTTTTATAATTTTGTATTTTAGTAAATATTTTTAAGATTTTAATTTCATTGAAAAATTCCTACGGGTTCAATTCCTTTTTTTCTTTGTTCACAAACTTTGAGTGTGTTTATCTCGAAATCATGTTTTTCGTACTGGTTGCGGCACTCATTTTTTGACGACATGTTTTTTTTTTTTGGTATTTTTTCAAACTTAATTCGCTATCGTATGACACGAGCTTTTTTAAATTTTTTTTTTATTTTTATGAATATTTTTTTTCGAAAAAAAAACAGATCGAACAATTTTTGCGACTCCAAGGCGCTGCAACCACGAGGCCCGTTTTTTTCTCTGCCGCTAGTTTGGAGCTCTATAAAACCATGTTGGAGTGAAAAATCAATTTTTTTGAATTTTTTTCTTGTAATTTGATCAATTCTCTACAATAAGAAAAACACAATAATAAAACAAAATTTTGGAAAAATGTTTGTTTTTGACTGAGTTATGAATTTTTAATAAAATGTCTGTTTTCTCTGCCGCGAATGTAATGTCCCTCCTTAAGTAGAAATCATTTTATTCACTCGATCTTATTATATATATATATATAGCTGTGTTTGTTAAAAACTTCTAAGTGCATAGAGCAAGTTTAACAAACAACTATCAAAAGTAAAGAAATTATGAAATAAGTCTCTATATAAGGTTATGTTTGTCATAGAGAGATTAAATTTGGCATGTATGTATTTTATACCAAAACTTAGGTGTGTTCAAAAATTAGGTGTAATCCGTCCATGAACTCGCCCACCTCCCATAGCGAAGGCACAATAAAGGCATTAACTGTGAGCTACAGGAATAAAACTTGGTATGTGTACATTTTTCATCAACATTTGAATGCATATAAAATATAGGCTTCATCCGCCCACGGAGACGCCCATTTACAATAAAAATTTTTTTGTTTTTGAAAATTGGGTTTAGGTTATTTCATAGTCGGCCTAGACCGACTTTAGACTTTCTTTACTTGTTTTACACTTGGTTCTGCTTACCAGGGTGGATCAGGTTAATAAAATGTGCTTGACTCTCCTAACCAAATTGTTCAGGTACAAAAACATGGATAAGGTAAGAGTATGTTTTCCTGAGTCTAGCTTTTTTATTCCCAATTCATCATTTAAAATCGAAATTACATGTGATGATATGCCTGTGTCTTCTACAATTTCCCTCAATTTCAATATCCGATTGTCCAACACCATATCGTGAATTTTTCCAATTGTTTCGTGTGTAGCAACCTAAACCGGATGCCAATAACGTTTGGCATCTCTCATGCTAGCCGCAACGAAATTCACTAAACCATTGTCTTTATCAAGCTTAGCCTTGATTGGAGTAATGGTTTTTTTTTCCGTAAAAAATAATAAGCATTCGATCTTCACATTTTTCTATTTTCTCCACAACTCAAGTGATTTTCTACTATCAATGGCTGAAAAGCACAAACTAAATGACGTAGCTGGTTCATAATTTGACAAGAATCAACTGATGCTTGTTGACAGAAGCAGTGTTGCTCTTCCAGTTAAAAGGAAGGAAAAAAATCATGGGCTTATTGACTATCCTTTGTAGGAACGTAGAAAACATATTCGAAACAAATTCGCCTTTTCGGACAAATCCTTTGTAAAAATGCATATCGTTTCCAACAGCGTTTAAAAAACTTAAAAAACTTCAGTTGCTTTTGGTTTTACTTTGCTGTGCTTATTGAAAATCGAACAGTAACAACAAAAGCAGCAGCATTACAAATAATTTGTTTTACTGCGTAGTGCTACGAAAGCAAAATAAATTATTTTATTGCTTTGCTTTTCATTTTGCTTTTCTTATTTATCGCAACACTACGAAAACAGGAATTCGTTTGCTTTGCTTCGTTTTGCTGAGGGATGAAAATAGTTGCAGCAAAACAGCAAAAGAACAGCACAACAACATAATTTTACTGCGGTAGTGCTACCGACAGTTTTTCAAAGTAAAAAACACGACTGCACACAAGTGTACATATATATAAAAAAACATGCAAATAGACAAGCGCCTCTAAAACGACGCAGCATAGAAACGACGAAGAAAAAATGACGAAAGCCAAACGAATACACAACATCCGAAATCAAAGCGAAACTAAGCTGCTTAATAACTACTACTGTCGTAGTGCTGTGACAAATTAGAAAAGCAAAATGAAAAGCAAAGCAATAAAATAATTTATTTTGCTTGCGTAGCACTACGCAGTAAAACAAATTCTTTTTAATGCTGTTGCTTTTGCTTTGCTTTTCAAAATTCACACAGCAAAGCAAAATGAACAGCATAGCAATGTTTTTAAAAACTGTCGGTAGCAATACCGCAGTCAAAATTTCGTTGCTTTTGCTTTTCTGCTGAAAACAATTTAAACCCTGGTTTCCAATTCATTTTCAACTTCGCTTGTTACGGCAAAGAAGTTTTGTTACGGAATCGTAAGTTTAATTTTAGTAAATCGTCAACGAGACGTTATTTATAAATTTAGTGCATCGTTAACGATTAATTATTATGAATCGTTAACGAATCGTAAATAAAAAAAAAATGCTAATCTTTATTGAATTGGAAAACTTATAAATATTTGTCAATACATCCGATTTTTTATATTGTTTAACAACAATAAAAAATGTAAATTAACTTATGGAATCAGAAAAATATATTTCTATCCAAAAAAGTTTTACCCGAGGTGAGGATTGAACTCGAGTTTCATTGGTTCGCACACCACATATTGAGCAAGCACGATCACGTTCACCACAACTTTTGCATGGATGGAAACACTGCAGAAATTATTAATTATTCATTTTAAATTAAATTGTTATTTACCATGGCAGTACCCAAACCCACGTCTTCAGGATGCAAGTTTTTCGAGTTATCCACTCAAATATTGCACTTGTGGTACTTCAGAGCTTCGAAATAAAAAAGCAATAAAATAAGCAATTGGGAATGTGGATTAGAAGCACAGCTCGAACAAACATTTTTTGTTTTTGTTTTTGTGTTACTGATGTAATACCTGAATAGATTAATTAGTTTTAAGTAGTGTCCGACCGATTATTCGGCTTCGGCTTCGGTAATCGGCATAATCGGCCGATATTTTGATCTTCAGCTTCGGCTTCTGCTTCGGCCGAAAGAGCCGATTATTTTTGCCGAATGTTTTTGCTTTACTAAACATTTTTTTTATAAGTTTTTTTGAATTGTTTTGAATTATTCAGAAAACATTTTTAACATTTTCATTGTTCGTTTTGTGTTTCTCTCGTTTTCTGTTCTTTCATGAGTTGGTTCTCATTCTTTGAAAATTTTATTCAAATGATAAATGCAGCGAGTCCGACTGTTACGTTTTTGCTTTTGTTATGAACTGAAATATAAAAGCCGAGTTAACGCTAGAAATTTTCTGCCAGATTTCAGTTAGTATTACATTTCTGTAGCTCTTCTCGACTGGATCGAAAATATATTCAATTTTTTCTACTTTATCCTGACGTCAATAATTCGATTACAGAAAAATCCGAATCTTGCAGAAAAACTCGAATCCGTTTAACTCGAATTTAATGATTTCAGTAAGTTTTTTTGTACTGAAATGAATATAAAGGATGGTTAAATTTTAAGGGCTGATGTTGATTTTGAATAAAACACAAATTATTCAGAAAATTACTGTCAATTGTTTTTGTTATGATAATATTGGTATGGTTCAATTATGTATGAAACACAATATCGGCCGAATGGCTTCCGCGACCTCGGCGGCTGGAGGTGTCCGATGGTCCAAATTTTCTATGACGTTGAGGCATAATTGAGGTTCTATGCCGTTAATCTGCCGAATTATCTCATCCTTTTGCTCTTGAATTGTTGCTGGCTTATCAACGTACACCGTTTCTTTCAAATAACCCCAAAGAAAGAAGTCCAACGGTGTCAAATCACATGATCTTGGCAGCCAATTGACATCGCCACCACGTGAGATAACACGGCCATTGAATTTGTCGCGCAAAAGAGTCATTAGGGGTATTCACACTGAACTCGTTAGTTTGTTATTTGGTTAGTTGTTACTTCGTTGAATTTGTTGACTGTGAACACACCCTTATGTTTGATTTCGTTAGCCCGGTAATTGTTATTGAATAATAGCTGATATTGCTTTGCCCAACTAACGAAAACTTTATCAGGGTTGCTCAGTTGTTACTTCGTTACTCGTTAGTTCGATAGTTCGATAATTTTACAAAAACAAAGTGCATGTAAAAAACTAACAAGTAACAACTAACAAACTAACGAGTTCGGTGTGAATACCCCTATTGTTTCATTAGCTGTGTGGCAAGGTGTACCGTCCTGTTGAAACCACATAATGTCCACATTTATATCTACTAATTCGGGCCTTAAAAAGTTCGTTATCATCTCACGATAGCGAAAAACATTCACAGTACCTACCTGACCGGCCTCATTTTGGACTAAATATGGCCCGATAATGCCGCCAGCCCATAAACCGCACCAAACAGTCACTCATTGTGGGTGCACTGGTTTTTCGACAATCACTCTTGGATTATCATTCGCCCAAATGCGGCAATTCTGCTTATTGACGAATCCACTGAGGTGAAAATATGCCTTATCACTGAAGATGATTTTCTTCGAAAATTGATCATCCATTTCTTGAATAACTTTAACACGTGGCCCGATTATGTATCTTTCCATGGTTCAAATTGAGTTAGTCTGGAATTGAGAAATGCCAAATGAAATGCAGAAAAAACTTGACGTTTGGTGTGGTTCACATTCAACATCGGCCCTTAACAAAAGCAAAGAATAAATTTTATAATTTTTTTACTTGAAAACATTTGTTTTTTTTTAGGCTTCGGCCTTCGGCCGATTATTTACATTTTGCCGAAGAATCGGCTTCGGCAAAAATTCACGTTCGGTCGGACACTAGATTTAAGTTTATTAATTGTTGCAATATAAAAATGAATTTAATATAATACTTAATAAAAGAATACAAATAAGCGAATTTAAAAAAATTTTCACGCATACTAAACTTTGCATAAAAAATTATTATGTAATTATAAATAATTATCATTATTTCAATGATTTCTAACAGCAAAAATAAATTATTCTGATAAAAATTCTTTCATCAGATTTTATTTAAATCATTAGCGAGTTCCCTTTTAAATTTATGACGAAGCCGAATTTTTAGTAAGTATGAAATATTTTGTAAAAACAATGTATTTTAACTACAATAAATCTTCATTTAAATTAATTATTTTTTATTAATTTTTTTTTTTTTTTCGATACAGTTTTCATAATAAAAGTTAATTTTGTAATGAATTCGAAGCTATTTTATTATAATTTATTAAAATTTTTATTTAATAAACTGTGTATAGGGCTGCTAAGAACACAAATACTGTAAAATAATTTCATTATAAAAAAAATAAAAAAATAAAATTCATCATTGATAAAATTATTAAGTGCGAGCTGCTACGCTGACATTTCATCTAGCCAGTAAAAATAAAAACAAACAACATTTAAATTAATAAATAATAAATAAATTAAATTGAGAAAAGTTCAATATTAAAACACTTGACACAGATTGAGGTGAAAGAAAAAAAAATATTTAATGCCAACAGTGTCAAAATGGCCGCCCCGACAATAACTTAAATACACGGCAAATGAAAAGCAAATTAATTCAATCACAATGCAATAAATCAATTGTAAGTGTGATAAGCATAAAACAACAACAGTAACATTAAATCAACAACAGCAACAACAATAACAACAACAACAACAATATAAAATACATGTACTACAAATGCCCTATACAGCCCCCCCTGTAACTATAAAACCTGAAAATGTGTCTCCGTGTTTGTTGATGTATCACTGCAGGATATACACCTGAATGCAATTTTAAATTGATGTACCGTTGTTTATCACTTTGGCATGCTTCTGTTGCTGCTGCTGAGAGCGGTGTGCGCGGCAAATGCGCTCAACGTATTCGGTCAATAGCATGAATGAGGCAACGTTACAGGGGGGCACTTAAGATAGACGTATATTCATCAAACTGACGAGCGACCATTTCAAAACTGTCAATTTATATAGGTATACATATAGTGCCAGTGCGTGTATGTGTGTGTGTGTGTGTGTGTGTGTGTATGTTTGTAGTCTGATGCAGGGGCGGATCTGGACAAAATCTTGGGGGGGGAGTAAATTATCAAAGACACACATTTTCGATTCGAGAAAATTTTGTCTTTTTACTAATAGACAAATTGTACTTTTTTGAATTGAAATTATTGAATTGCTTAAGACACATTTTTCCCAGACATATTTCCGTATTATTTATTTTTCCCTTTTTCTGGAATAATATCTAAGCGAAAAGTTAATAAAAACTCAAAATTTAAATTATTAGAAAAACTAAAATAAATGTTTATTCAAATTTCAAAGATTTTTCTAAAAAGTAAAAAAGTTTTTGTAAATTCGTTGCAAAATATCAAAGATACAAGGGTTTCAAAAGAGCAGCCTACGTAAAATTGAGAAATTTTTTTCGACCTTGAACGTTGATATCTTCGAATCTGCCAAAGATATTGTTATTGAATGTGCAAAAATTGAAAGGTCTACTATGTCTTCGTTGAAGTCAGTCCTAGTAATACCAATCGGTTGATCAATATTAAAATATAAGATATTTATCAGAAAAAGAACTGATTTTCATGTTTTTGCCTATAACTTAAAACTCGAACTGATGGAGAAAAACCGAGTCCATATTTGAAATTAACAACCAAAATGCATTCAGGATTGTTTATCGAGATCTCTGCACCTTTTATAAAGCTTAATTTTGTTACTATCTGTTATTAGATAGTCATTAGATAGAGAAAAATATTATATGACAAAATCATCGCAAAATTATCAATAACTTCGTAAATATTTATTTAATATCTCTAAGTATATGCAACCATATACATAACCATGTTTTTAATCGTCGCAATGTTATAAAACTTCTCTCAGCTGTACACAGATAGGAAGCGTGGCAAAGATATCAAACGTTTTAGAAATTAGTGGTAAAATGTCATTATTACAAAGAGTAAAAACGGTGTTAATATCATTAACATTAGTTTCGCTCGCCTATTTACACTGCCAAATTTGAAGTTCATGAAATAATTGAATTTGAATTAGTTCCTTACTAAAAATGGACTTAAAATGGCAGGTTCATTTCATGAAAGTAGGTTGTGGTAATTTGATTGGTTTGCTGCAATTATAATTGCTAGTACTGCCTGGGGTCGAAAATCGACCAATTTTTATTTGCTTATTTTAAGCACATTTGAACAGAATATTTGTATAAAATATTCTGTGCACTCCTTCTCCGCACTCTTATTCATTTAATCGATTGAAAAACACGGGAGAACATGTTGCTTTACAGTTTTCGCTACGCCTACTTATATAAAGATGAAGTTAAAGTAGGTTTGAAATTTCAGAATTCCAAACAATTTAGAATTAACTCAAACAAAAATAATTGTATGCAACAAATTATTAACGCAGTTGATACAATTTTAGCAACATTAACTTAACAATAATTCACTTCAAAAGAGCTTTGTTATATAGCATATATGACTAAAAGTATTACAGATGTATATAATATTTTCATAACGACTAGAGCTGAAATATTTCTAAAAATAATTTAACTGATGATGAAATAATTAAAGTAAAAACAAAGTATTGGATTTTACTTTAATTGAACTTTCTTTTTTGAAAATTTATAAAGTGAAAACTGAAAGTAATAATCCACGTATTGTTTTTTTATGGTAAAATTTGTTGTCACATAGTTGCAAAAAAGTTGGCAGGTTTTCAGTAAAAATTTAGAAGAATAAAATATTTTAAGTGGCAACTCTGGTCTGCATTGCCAAAATCTTAATTGCGCTCATTACAAATCAAAAGCAATGTTACTTGCTCAATGATTTCATATAAAGGGCATTTTTAAACTAATCGTTAATATTTTGCAAAAATATAATTATTATAAAGCAAACACTTACGCTGACTTCAAGTTTTTATTTTTTTAAATTTTTATTTGTAAGAAAATAACGCGTCTTTAAAGTTGATTGTTTTAAAAATGTAACATTATTTTCAGGCTCATTTTAAAAAAATGTGGAGTTAATACCTTGACGTAAGTGTTTGCTTTACATATAATTATATTTTGTTTTTTGCAGATGACTACAGATCGTGTTATTCTACAAGCAAAATGGTCCTACTCTTCTTGCATTGCTTCATAAAAACGGCACGGCACGTACACGCAAATGACGTCACAAAACAAAAAAAAAACAAAGTTTTTTTATATACTTTAATAATTGTTGAAATCAATAAAAAACCAAGAGTTTAACAATGTCTCTGACCATTTTTCTGTAGTATTCTTTCAAAAAAAGCCTTCAGAATCGCTTATGTATACATAAAAGTACGCTTAAACTGTGGTACGCAATTATTTTCTCCAAATAAAGTATTAAAAAGTAAAGTATTTAAAAGTTCTTGGGGGGTAATTACCCAATTTACCCCCAGTTGTATCCGCGCCTGGTGATGTGAGTGGCTGCGTGAGTATTGGAAAAATTTACTTTATTCACTTCAGCAACGCATGATCAGCATTAAAAGGAACACTAAAAATAACATCGCAAAACAAAAAAAAAACAAACAGATTGATGAATCACATCGCCGCTGGTGATGCGAATGAATGTTTGGTAGCTTTTACAGAAATTTTTCACGTTTTCTCTTGTAAACATTTAACAGTTTTAATTTAAGTGCTTGTTTTCACATTACAAATAATTATTATAATACACTCAATATGAAAAAAAAACCAAAAATAGCTTGAATTAAAAAAACTATATATTTTAGCAGCCAGATAAGCTTTAAGTTTTTTTCCCGATGACAAGAGACACAGGGAAGACATTCAGATGCAACATGTCTGACTGCCTTAACCTTGCTTGGCTAGCATTACCCATGTCGAAATTGCCTCTGTGTGTGTGTTTTCTAGATACGGCAAACTAGCAACTGCTAATTTGATGGCTTATTGATGGTTGTAAATTATATTTAAAGTCCACCACAAAAAGAAAACCATTTTAATGAAACACACTTACTTAGGTGGCCATGACAACCCGTGCACAATGGGCTCGCTTAACACTTTTTCTGGCCAAAACCCAGAAAACCTCTAGAAAGGGCTTTTCGGTGTTGCTGATTTCGAAATTTATGTCAAAGATGAAAAGTTAAAAATGGCGGATCCACTATGGCGGCCAAAATTTTGCGCACTTTTATTCTCAAATACTTTGAAAATGCATCATGAATGTTTTCATTACAATTTTTTACAGCAAATAATTAGGTAAGCTACCCCCCTAACTTTTTTAAAATCGGCAAAATTGTTATTTTTTACTGAAATTTGTTTAAAATTTTGATTTTTATTTACAATAACTATGAATGGATCAAAATCAGTCTTACCATTTGTTTCCATGTTCGCCATCAGCCATACCAAAAACCAACTTTAGACGGCTTTTTAAATTCAAGACATATCCAGAAAAATCTTCAGTCAGCGAATTCACTTTCAGTCGTATCTAATATGAACTTCAGTTTTCAAATTGGCATTTAGCCGTGCGCAAAACCAACTGCGCTTAATCCCAAATCCCAAATGCCATATTATTTTCTTTTTCTGTCGATTATTTCTTTAACAATAATACATAATATCAGTAGTACTATTCGTTCAGTCTCGTTTAAAGTTATTTATAGCTGCACTCTATGAAAAATTCTCTAAGAGCAATTCAGTCGGCCAAATCTTTTTCAACGGCTTTAAGTCGTTCCTTTGTAAGCTTTTTAAGACATATAGTTGTGCCTCAAACCAACTTCAAAGTCAATTAATTTTAATATTTTGCTCGGAAATACTTATCGTCGGCCTAACTCTAATAAGACGTAATTCAAAATTGTCTAATGCTTAGGAGGCGAAAAAAAAACCTGTTCATTATGTATATGAAGTTCTTACTCGTACTATAATGTATTATTTTAAACGTTTTGTGGCCATTTTTTTCATACAAAAGTTTAAAATTAAATAATGATGTAGTTTTGTTAAATCTATCCAAATAGCTTATTACCATTATTTTCAAAATGTTGACTTACGTCGTATTAGAATTAGGCCGATACATAATTTCTGAATGCATAGATAAAAAACCGACGACTCCTTCATTGGATATTTGTGAACGAAACCAGACAATTTAAACAGTTTCTTAGAAGTTAACCTTAGAATAAAGCCTTTGCATGAACTCTTAATCCAATTCTATATTCAACTTACTTGACTCAAAAGTGAAATCTAGAATCAATAAAATTGTTACTTAAAAATTGTTTGGTGGACTAACTTAAATTGAAATTGGATTTAGAAGTATTCTATCATCTATTCGAAGGCGTAGAATCTTTCACGGGTGCAGCTAATTTTTCAGAAAGCAATAAAAAAATCCCTTAATCCCTCAAAAGTTTCAGTTGTAGTAAATGAGAAATTTGCATTATTATTATTTGAAATCTTTAAGAAACAAATAGTTACAAAATCAGTAAAGTTCTTTGTAATTTTCGCACAAATGCAGAATAAGTGCGATGGTTAAAATAAGTTCGTGGCTATAACTATTGATTGATTTGAGATTAAGAGATATTTCATTTAAATAAATTATTTTAGAATTTTATTAATTTTGAAAAATAAAGAAAAAATCACTTAAACAATTTCCTCAAAAAAATCATGCCTTGATTTTTTTATGGAATGGACAGTTCATTACATTCACCTTTAATGCGATATAGACTTTAACAGAAAATCAAAAATGCAAATTTGAGTTTTTTCTCCTTTTACAACAATAAAAATTGTACCTTATATTTTGAGAAAAAATTAAATTTTGTGGTCTCTTTCAAAGAGGTATAATTTAAATGTAAACAAAAAAAAAGAAACGGTAAAAGTTTAATAAATTTTTTTAAGTTATCTGATCAGCCTTAAATACAAAAAAGAAATAAATTAAAGCTATTCAAAGATGGCAGATATATTTGCTTTTCAAGTTAAAACATTCAATTTGGGAAAGTTTTTTCATTTTCGTAGCATTTGTTTCAAAAACACTCTAAATAACTTAAAACAATATTAAGAAAATTCATTAAAAATAGTTTTGGTAAGAGCTTCACAGTGATTTTTATCACATTTGAAGGAAAATTAAACAAACTTTTAGAAATAATTAGAAAAATTGGAAAACCGTTAAAATTTGACCAAGATGTTGACATGGAGAAAAGAATTTTTACAAATTTGACAATTAATGCGTATAACTAAATTTTTTTAAGAATATTTTACCTATTGAAAAAAACTCAAATTCAACCAACTTAAAAGCTCTATCCTAACCAAATTTCATTTTTATCAAAGAATGAGTTTTTTCTTAAAAAGTTAACTTCTGTCTTAGAAGAATGGGAGAAGGAAATTAAGTTCTTATTTACACTATATATTTGGTAAATAGTTAAATTTTGGTGAATTTAACTATTTTGTATTAAAAAAGTTGGAACTTAAGGGTATTTAGTCGGCCAAAATACCATAATACCCCCTAACCAACATGGTCTCGGTACACGCCTGCACAAGAATTTTTTTGATCTTTAATATGCTCTTTGCGCCAAACTCTGAAAAATATGTTTTTTTTAACCACAAGTTGTCTCTAAAAAAATGTTTTTTCTTTAAAATCGCAACACAAAACATAGTTAAACAGATTCATTACATCACAAATTTTTTTTTTATTTTTAGTTTTAGACCAAGAAAAGTTGGGCAAAATTTTGAAAGCCAACACAAACTTTAGAATTAAAGAAAAAAAATTATTTTATAGGTTGCATTACACAATTGATTTTTTTCACTACTCCAGGTATAATTTTAAAAAGTTTCGTATTTAAAAAATGAAAGTACTTTAAATAAAGGTGATAATTTTGCACATAAAAGTTTTTTTAACATTGTTTATTTATAGCAAGAATTATATTACCTTTCAGAATGCACAACTTTGTTGATTTACTAATGCCTGCAAATGAGTATTTGCAAGAAAAAAAATCATTTATGTTTGCTTTGAAGTATTTTCTCTTAGATTACTACAATAATGCAACAAAAACAGAGTGTGAAAAATAAAGGGTTTTGGCCAGCAAAAGTGGTCTATGGACCCATTGTGCCGTGGTCGGACTGCTGACGTCTTCATCAGCTTTCGCCAGGCGCCTTTGTTTCGTGCGTGCCTTCTTCAATTTGTTCCAGCAAGCGAGGCTAGGGCACTCACGGCCTGGTCAATTCATTGAAAACATGGTAGTTCTCTTCGTCGTCGACCCTTTGGCTTTCGATTCAAACACTTTTTCCCTGGAGCTTGTTCATCTATAGAATAGACATGACCTAGCCAGCGTGGTCACTGAATTGTTATACGCTGAACTAAGTCAATGTCGTTGTAGAGCTCATACAGCCAACTCGAACAGGTTCAAAAATTGTACAAACAGCTTTGCTACCAAACAACTCAAGAGCGGCTGCATTTGTTTCAGATAACACCCTTGCCTCAACGCCATAGAAAAACACAGGTCTACTGCGCGTCTTATAGAGTGTCAGTTTTGTCAATTAAGAGAAGGCTATACTCTAGATTATTGGAGTAGAAGCACCAACAACCTACCCCCCTAGGTAGTAACGTCACTTAGTCTCCAAGTCTTGGTCTACCTGGAATCAAGAGTAAACTTCTTCGACGATTTCGGCATTGAGATCAGATGAAGGATGAGATTATTTTGGGATCAGTAGGCAATTGAGACACAGAGCGTTCTAGCAACGAACAAAATGCTTTCTCTTTACCGTATAGGATTTTCTCATGGTATAATTACTAAAGTAGTGTGAGGGCTGAACGTACTCTCTTTGTAAGTACCCAATAAGCCATTTAGAAATAGTGCTTGGATTAAGCTAACATGCAATACAAAAAGCAAGCCTTATCCAAGCACGCTTGAAAAACACTTGCCCAGGTAATAAATTTCCAAGTTCCTTTATATAACTATTGCGTAACACACAAAAAGCAAGTGATGTACAATAATACTTAGAAAGGCTTGCATTAACACATTTTAGTCCGCTGGTAGATTTCCCGACCACTGACTTTACAACTAATTTCTGAAAAAAATATTAAAAATATTTTAAAATTCTTTCTGCAAAGACTTAATTTGGTTAAATGGAAATTCAGAAAATAAATATAAATTTCCAAATTTTACATTTTACGTGAACGTAATATGGTGAATGTAATATTTTTTAATATTTTTTCCATAAATTAATTTTAACGTTAGTGGTCGAAAAATCGACCAGCTGACTAAAATGGGTTAAGTAAGTGTTTTGCAATCATACTTAGAAAACGCGGACAACGGTAATAGTTTTACAACTGTTCAAAGTTGTGATGCTCTCATATATATATACATAAATAATTTTATTTTCATTTTGTTCACTCAGCAGCCATAAGGCTAATGGCAAGCTGTTAGAGTGTCCGACTCATATGCGGTGGTTCGCGCGTTCGATCCCTGGTGTAGCAAACACAACAATTTTTGCAGGCATGCAATTTTTCATGTTAATATATGCTTCAATTTTAACAAACGAAAATAAAAACTAGTAAGGTATATCTTCGACTTGGCCGAAGTTAAAATACCCCCACGGCCGATTCTTAAGGGTGGAAGAAATCTTAAATTGGAGGGCTTTTTATATGAGATTCTGAGAGATTTTGTTATTTTTATGTGTCTAAAATACATACATATCAAATTGTTTTCCTGCAGCTTAAATATAAGCTTTTTTATAAAGTTTTAAATTTTGGGGTTGTATGGGAGGTGGGCGTGTTTGATTGTGTATGACGTCCATTTTTCTAACATACCTTAGTTTCGACATAGAATACACAAATACCGAGTTTCTGTCTTGTAACTTTAATATTAGCCTTTGTATAGATTTTTCAATTTTGGGGTTGTATGGGAGGTGGGTGTGTTAATGGGTGGATGACGCCCATTTTTATAACACACTTCAGTTTTGGTATTAAATACACAAATACCTAGTTTCAGTTTTTTAACTTTAATATTAGCCTCTTTATAGATTTTTAAATTTTGGGGTTGTATAGGAGGTGGGCGTGTTAGTGGGTGGATGACGCCCATTTTTCTAAGACTTCTCAGTTTTGATATAGAATACACATATACCAAATTTCAGTATTGTAGCTTTTATATTAGCTTCTTTGAAGAGTTTTCAATTTTGGGGTTGTATGGGAGGTAGGCGTGGTTTTCATCCGATTTAGCCCATTCTCGAACTTGACCTTAGTTTTTTTAAAAAAAGCTTAAATATCGAATTTCATTACGATACCTTCAAAATTACGGCTGTAATCGTGTCCACAGACAGACAGACGGACAGACGGACAGACAGACGGACATGGCTAAATCAACTCAGGTGGTGATGCTGAGCAAGAATATATATACTTTTCCATACCTACCACGCCTCCTTTTGGGTGTTACACACGTCGTGACAAAATTAATATACCCCTTACGCAGTACGCGTGGGGGTATAAATATATAAAAATAAAAATATTCCGGTTGGAAATTAAACCTTGAATGTCCAAATCACAAATCAAATAAACAAGTGACTTACCAACTGAGCCACAGAATAAAAAATTTTTCGCGAGTGCTTATTGATTTGTTGAATGTAGCACACTTGGAAAAAGCTTATTAAAACACTTATATTCAATTGTAAAAACAACACTTGGATTAAGCTTGAAGTAAGGAATATTATTCCAAGGGTTCACTTTTGTTATACTACAATTACATGTAAGCGTTCTACAATAGTAAATGAAAGCGTTATCCAAGCTTGAGGCTTACGTTTGTAAGCATGTTTAAAGCTTATTCCAAGCTTATTTGGCTGATTGGGTACCCTCAATTTCAAAATCGGCCATCTTGGCGAATACAGACAAAGCAAACCAGCCAAAGTAAACAAACAAATCTAAATTCAATGGAGCATCGTGTTGTGTTAAGTGCAAATAACATTTAATATTTTCGTTGTGATATTGTTTTATTTTAACAATAAACTACACTGAGAAAAAAACACATACCTTGCTCCGGTAAAAAATTTCTCTATTTTTGATAATAACAATTTTCTCTTTTTCAAATAAAATTTTCTTCAATTAGAATAAATTTTCACAATTTCGAAGAAATATTTCTTTACTTCTAGGAAATATTTCAATGTCTCTAATAATGATAAGTATTTTTCTCGCACAAAAAATTCCTCATTTATAGAGAAATTTTATTGAAAATGAAAAACTTTTCTTATATTTTGATAAAAAATTCACTATGAGAAGTATTTTCTTCAATAAAAACAGATATTTTCTCAAAAAAAATTTTTATCATTTTTTTAGAGAATTTTTAGTATCGCAATTAGAGAATAGCATTCTCTGGAGCAAAGTCTATACCATTTTTCTCTAAATATGATGCCTTTTTTATCATATTCCGAGACTCTTTTTTCTGAGTGTATATAAAATAAATATAATACAATAACTGATGAATAACAGTGACTTCAAGGTGTTTGCAGCAAATTGTTCTAAAAGTTCCGAGTTTAAGCAGCAGCAACAGTGACTGCAAACAGCATCTAATGAATTGCAGTTTATTCAATTCGCACTTTTAATTTTATTTATTATTACTTAAACAATAACAATAAAAATAATATACAAAGCAAGAAATCACAATTTTCTACAATTATTTAACATAAACACGCGAGAATTGGTAGCGGATCATTGTTTACATTTTGCCTATTCTTAACTTTCTACTCGTTCGTAGATTTTGTATGAGATTTTAACTTGGTTTATGGAACCACGGCAGTGACCGTGGCATGCAGGTTAAGTGTGTGGCTTAGCATGCTCGGAGCCCGGGTTCAATCCCCAACCGCGGCGAAAAGTTTTTTCAATAAAAAATTTTTCTGATCGGTCATCACCTCCTGCAGACAATGGCAAACCTCAGAGAGTAAATAATGCCATGTAAAGCTTCTTGAGAACATGAACTTTAGCCGTTTGGAGTCGGCATAAAACATGTAGGTCCAGTTCTCAGTCAATTGTGTACAAACATTTAATAACACACACAGCACAATTTAAATCTGCTTTTAAATATCTTTAAGAATCATTAAGAAATATCATTTAAGAAATTTATTGTCAAATATCTTAAATGGCTTGCTGATGACAACAAAATAACACTTGTTTCTCTTAAAATACTCTGCGATAATTACGCGCTATAAACACTTAAAAGATTCCATGTATTTTTGTTTTATTTTCTAACTTTTTTCCTTCTTAAATATAATGGGGACATCTAAAATTTAAAAAAAAAGAAAAATAAATTTTAAGATCGGTCAATCCATTCGAGAGTTTTAATAACCTAAACCTGAATGGTGAGGGTATATTAACTTTGTGCAAACGTTTGTAACGCATAGAACGAAGCGAGTCCGGTATATAAAAGTATATATATTCTTGATCAGCGTCACCTCGTGAGTCGAGCTATTCATGTCCGTCCGTCTGTGTGTTGTCCGTAAACACAGCATAAGAAGAAGGAGTTGAGATAATTGGATGAAACTTGGTACACATGGTCATATGAACCCAAGGATTTGCGCTATTGAATATTTTTGTAATTGAATATTTTGCACGGACACGCCTACCTCGCATACAACACAAATATTGAAAATTGCATAACTCAGCTCGTAATTAGCCTACAACAATAAAATTTGGTATGTATGTGTTTTGTATCAACACAAAGATGTCTTCGAACAATGGTCATCCATTCACGGATACGCCCACTTCCCATACAACCCAAAAATTGAAAACGCAATTTATAAGCCTCTGTTCAACTCACAAAGATAAAATTTGGCACTTATATTTTTTATAATAAAGCAATGATGGTTTTGAAAAATGAACATCAGCCGCCCACGGACACGCCTATCTCCCATACAACGCAAAAATTTAAAACTGGAGAAATAAGTTCATAATTAGCCTACAACAATTAAATTTGGTATGTATGTGTTTTGTATCAACACAAAGATGTCTTCGAACAATGGTCATCCATTCACGGATACGCCCACTTCCCATACAACCCAAAAATTGAAAACGCAATTTATAAGCCTCTGTTCAACTCACAAAGATAAAATTTGGCACTTATATTTTTTATAATAAAGCAATGATGGTTTTGAAAAATGAACATCAGCCGCCCACGGACACGCCTATCTCCCATACAACGCAAAAATTTAAAACTGGAGAAATAAGTTCATAATTAGCCTACAACAATTAAATTTGGTATGTATGTGTTTTGTATCAACACAAAGATGTCTTCGAAAAATGGCTGTTATCCATTCACGGACACGCGCACCTCCCATACAACCCAAAAATTGAAAACGCAATAAATAAGCCACTGTTTAACCTACAGAAATAAAATTTGGCAGGTATAATATTTATGACAAACCAAAGATAGTTTTGAAAAATGGACGTCACCCACCCACGGACACGCCTACCTCCCATACAACCCAAAAAGTTTTAAACTCAATAATTAAGGTTATGTTTGTCATAGAGAGATGAAATTTGGTATATATGTATTTTATACCAAAGCGAAGGTGTGTTCAAAAATTGTGAGCAATCCGTCAATGAACACGCCCACCTCCCATAGCGAAAGCACAATAAAAGCATTAACTCTGAGTTACAGAAATAAAACTTGGTATGGTTTTGGTAAATTTTTCATCAACATTTAAATGCTATAAAAAATAGGCTTCATCCGCCCACGGACACGCCCATTTTCAATAATATTATTTTTTTTTTAAATTAGCTTTAGGGCATTTCATAGTCGGCCTAGACCGACTTTAGACTTTCTTTACTTGTTTATCTCTAAATATCTTCAAAAAACTTGTTCCATGGGAGCTTCGCTCGCTCGCTCCAATACAAAAACAATAAAATATGAAGAAGAACATTCTGGTTTACATTGATGCAACTTTATTGAATGTTCATTGAGGACGAAATAGGACGATTGCATGTGTTGCAATGATATCTAGTCTAACTTTACGTATTCGACGAAGAAGAAGAAAAGCAGAGGTAGCATTATGAACTTCTACTCTGTCGTCTTCGGCAGCGTATGGTTGCGGTTAAGCTGTGGCTGAAAATAAAGGGGTGGAGTACCTAAAAATAAACAAATATTTATAATAATATCGTTTTTATGTTTCATGAATAAAATTACTTTACAACTTTAAAAAAAAGCTTCATCACTTGCTTGATGTGAACAAATCTCCAAACCAAAGGGTTGGTTCCCCGTTCAGTCATCTGTAGAATTACGAGCTGTCGTACTAATGATAAATGAACGACGTTTGTCTCTCTGTTTTTCTGGTTTCAAGTCGTCGAAGAAGATAAATTAGTACAAACCCGCAATACCAAGCATGTTATAAAACAGTGCCAAAGACCACCGATTCGTCGAACTCTTATAAGAATACCCTGTCAACATCTAATCCTTTGTGTCTACACCCACTTTGAATTTATAGTAGTTTTATATTTAATTAGGTTTTGGTGCTTTTAATGGGTCGATGTAACGACGCAACCGTTCACTGCCGTCGCAAAAAATTAAAATTCGATCAATTTATAAGCTCTTCCTAAACAAAATTTAAAAAAAAATAGCGGATTTTTGCACAAAAATTGTATTTCTGTTTTAAAAGGTTGGGAACCCCCTGAAGTGAAATCACACTTTTTAAAAGTAGTTTGCACAATTTCAGCCAAAACCCGATTAAATGACATCTGAATCGATAAATACGGTTTATTGGTCTGGGAGGAGTTGAAGTCACAAAAAAAACCTTAGCCTATTAATTATATAGATACGCAGGATGATTGAAATAGATTTGTGGCTATAACTTTTTATTGGTTGGAGCTATAATAAAATTTTCTTCAAATATATTGTTCTTGAAGCTTGTTGAAGATTTTAAAAATATAAAAACAACATTTTGAAAAAATGAAATTTCGTGCAAAAAATCATAGGGGCTAGCCTTGTTTTTTCGATGACGCATAGTATTAATTAATTTTTTGCCATACAAAAACAAATTCGCCTTTAAAAAACTCAATATAATAAGAGAAAACCAAAAATGCAAATTTGAGTTTTTTTTTATTTTTACAACAAAAACAATTTTTATACCATTTTTTGAGAAAACATTCAATTAGGTGGACTCTTTTTAAAGGCAATGGTTAAAATATAAATAATAAAGAAGCGGTAAAAACTTTGTTATTATTTTAAAGTCAATTAATTGCACTTAAATACAAAAAAGAAATAAATGAAATTTTTTGCAAAGTGGCAGAGATATTCGCTTCCAAATATATAACTTTAAATTTCAGAGAGCTTTTTCTCTGTCTTGGCGTTTGATAAAAATACACGTTAAACAACTAAAGTCAATTTTAAGAAAATTCATTAAAAATATATTTGGCAAGATAATTACCGTAATTGCTAATATATTTCAAAGAAAATTAAACAAACATTTAGAAAACAAAAAAAAATTGAAAACCGTTAAAATGTGACTGAGTTGTTTGCTCGGAGAGTGGAATTTTTGATTTTGGAACTGCATTTTTCGGACAATTGACATTTGAGGAATGCATAAAAGATAATTTTGGTTAAAAATTTTTAGATTTGAAAAAAACTCAAATTTGACCAATTTATAAGCTCTTCTCAAACTAAATTTCAAATCGATTAAATAACGGATTTTTGCACAAAAATTTTATTTCTGTTTTAAAAGGTTGGGAACCCCCTGAAGTGAAATCACAATTTTTAAAAGTGGTTTGCACATCTACAGCCAAAACCTGATTAAATGACATCTGAATCGATAAAATCGGTCCATTGGTCTGGGAGGAGTTGAAGTCACAAAAAAAAACTTAGCCTATTAATTATATAGATATTTAATTAAAAAGAAAATTAAACTAGGAAAAAATATCTATTTTTCCTAAAAGTATTCTCACATATGCTAATAAGTGTTGAAGGATATAATTAACTAATTAGTATTCTATGGTTAATAGAGAACGGTGATATTTATTTCATGAAAAAGAAGACAATTCCTCCAAAGTGTCCATCTACTCATTAATGTTCTGCACTTCTGCCTTGTGAGTAGCAAATTTCACTTACATGCAATATTTTGTCATACATTCTTGTCAAGAAAAAACGTAATTATATTAAAAAAAGTTTAATCCTTATCTCTTTGTATATCAATATAAATGCAGTAAAGTCTGTTTGTTGCTCAACGAAAAAATGTATTATCTGATTGAGATGAAAACGTGTTATGTACTGTTCTTTGCCTCCAACAATTTATGAAGAAAAATGTTAGTTGACATAAGTTTAAGAATAAATTGAAAAGAAAGAAAAAAGAAAAAAACAAAAAGGTCAACAAAACATAAGAGGCAATCATAAACTACTTCTTAAACAACATAAGAGGTTATTTCCAATTTAATAAAATAAAACATGATATATTTGAACTTCTAAATTTAGATTCAGTTCTAAAAATTGAATACAGCACTTTGGTTGTAAGACACATTTTGCAATAACAACAAAGAGCTAAACGAATTACAACTGCCTCAATAAAATGAAAAATCAGTAAAAACAAGAAACAATTAATTTAAATAAATTCCATTCGATGCTGCTCTACAAAGCATCAAAGAAGTTACAAAAGTTAAATTCCATCTAATAGATGTATAGCTATAAAATATTCCAAAAGCGAATGAAATAAATTGATTTGAATTGCGATTAAGGACACACACAAAAAAAAAAAGAATACGGACATTAAACGGAAGTGAAGCCGATTGTGGCAGTTTGAGTAGCATCAGTTCAAAAAGTATTTTAAACAGAAAGATATAATAATATTATATTTATGAGAAATAATCATAAATAATGTAATATAAACACTGAACAGAGAAAATCACAATACAAGAAAAAATATAAATTCAAAAGAATTTCTCTG
This sequence comes from Tetanocera ferruginea, assembly GCA_958299015.1. Taxonomy (NCBI): domain Eukaryota; kingdom Metazoa; phylum Arthropoda; class Insecta; order Diptera; family Sciomyzidae; genus Tetanocera; species Tetanocera ferruginea. The sequence goes on along the minus strand of OY282642.1, from coordinate 126,727,422 downwards.
AAGTAGAAATCTATTCATTTAGCTCATTTTGTTTGTGTTTATTTATTTCTTTTTATCTGTTTTGTTTTTTTTTTTGTTGTTTATTTTTATTTTTCAGTCAAAAAATAAAGCAGCCAATGGTAGCAAGCCTGTTGAGGACACAAAAATCAAATATCATTGCTTTATGTATTTGTGCTGTTATTGTTTTGTATTTTTATTAATTTAACAGAATAAAGTTGCTTTTTTTTATTTCATCCAATTGCAAAGCATTTAAAAAAAAAACCATAAAGTTTTTGTTCCAGGGCTCATTTTAAAATTTGATATTTTATTCCCCCCACCCACTTTTAAAGTATGTGTATTGTACATAAGTAAGCTGATCATTTATGTTTGCATTTCGCATCAACTTTTGCCAGAGCCTTTCGACCTTTAAAATCTTAAGTGTTGAGTTTTGTTTGAGTCTCTTGACTTCTTGCGGAACAGCTGTGTAGCAGTAAGTTAGGATGATTATTAAAAATAAAGTTTTATTATCGATGGCGGCTTTTATCAGTGTCAAATTTGAAAATTAATAAAAACAAAATTAAAATATTGAAAAGCAATTTATTACCTACTTTATAAAACTTAAACTGTAAACGTATAAAAGATGCCTTGAAGATTGTCTTATAATTAAGTTATGCTCACAACATCTTTCAATGGTGCTGAAAACATTATGGTTGTCTGGTGTTTTGTTGTTGTTGACCAATCAGTCTATTGCTGCTGGCGTCGCACGTGTAGCTGACAATTTAATAAGCATCAAATTACTTCTCACCTGATTCTGAAATTTAGCAATATTTGAAAAGGTATTTCATGATGCCTTTTCATCTGTTTGTTCAACTTTTTTCTAACTATCTAACAATATGTTCAAATTTAATATTGGTTCATGTAATGTTTTTACTAATTTCAACTTTAAAGGCAATTTATACCAATTCGTATTGTGGGTATAATTACATGGGTAAAGGTGTTTGCCATATATTATAAAAGCAAAATACCGGACGTCGTTTTTCAACTAAAATATTTGAAAAATTTCCGAGAAAAGTCACACAATCTATGTAAGTGAACATTCTATCAACATGAAGTGAACATGAGATATTTAAAACGATATTATTTTGTTTGCAAGCATACCGAAACTAAAAAAATTGGTGCTTTTGCTGATTTTTGAGAAATTTGAGAAATTTGGTAAGTCCTTAGACAAGAATTATTTCAAGCAATGATATACGTTTGCTTAATAAATATGTTGACGTAATAAATATTTGAAATATTGGATTCCAAAAAAAAAACCAAATTGAAAATTAACAAGTAAAGAAAGTCTAAAGACGGTCTAGGCCGACTAAGAAATACCCTAAACCTACTTTACAAAAAACAAAATAATATTATTGAAAATGGACGTGTTCGTGGGCGGATGAAGCTTATATTTTATATGCATTTAAATGTTGATGAAAAATTTACACATACTAAGTTTTATTCTTGTAGCTCCCAGTCAATGCCATTCGCTATGCGAGGTGGGCGTGTTCATGGATGGATTACTCCCAATTTTTGAACACAGCTTAGTTTTGGTATAAAATACATACATACGAAATTTTATCTCTCTATAACAAACATAATCTTATTTATTGAGTTTTAAACTTTTTGTGTTGTATGGGAGGTAGGCGTGTCCATGGGCGGATGGCGTTCATTTTTCAAAACCATATTTGTTTTGTCATAAAAAACATACACTCAGAAAAAAGTGTCTCGGAATATGATAAAAAAGGCATCATATTTAGAGAAAAATGGTATAGACTTTGCTCCAGAGAATGCTATTCTCTAATTGCGATACTAAAAATTCTCTAAAAATGATAAAAAGCTTCCATGAAATAGAAAAATATATCGTTTTTAGAGAAAAATACTTTTGTTTTTGAGAAAATATTTGTTTTTATTGAAGAAAATACTTCTCATAGTGAATTTTTTATCAAAATATAAGAAAAGTTTTTCATTTTCAATAAAATTTCTCTATAAATGAGAAACTTTTTGTGCGAGAAAAATACTTATCATTATTAGAGACATTGAAATATTTCCATTTCCTAGAAGTAAAGAAATATTTCTTCGAAAATGTGAAAATTTATTCTAATTGAAGAAAATTTTATTTGAAAAAGAGAAAATTGCTAGTATCAAAAATAGAGAAATTTTTTACCGGAGCAAGGTATGTGTTTTTTTCTCAGTGTACGTGCCAAATTCTATCTCTGTAGGTTAAACAGGGGCTTATTTATTGCGTTTTAAATTTTTGGAATGTTTCGGAGGTGGGCGTGTCCTTAAGCGGATGACACCCATTTTTCGAAAACACCTTTGTATTGATATAAAAGACATACACACTATATTTGATTGTTATAGGTTAATTATGAACTTATTTCTCCAGTTTTCAATTATTGCGTTTTATGGGAGATAGGGAGATAGGAGATGATGTCCATTTTTCAACACCATCTTTGTTTTGTTATAAAAAACATATTTGTCAAATTTTCTCTTTTTAAGTTAAACAGAGGCTTATTTATTGTGTTTTCAATTTTTGGGTTGTATGGGAGGTGGGCGTGTTCGTGAGCGGATGATACCCATTTTTCGAGGACTTTTTTGTGTTGATATAAAACACATACATATCAAATTTTATTGTTGTAGGCATATTATGAGCTGGGTTATGCAGTTTTCAATTTTTGCGTTGTATAGGAGGTAGGCGTGTCCGTGGGTGGATTCCAAAAATATTCAATAGTGCAACTTCTTGGGTTCATGTGACCATGCGTACTAAGTTTCATTCAATTATCTCAACTCCTTCCTTTTATCCTGTGTTTACGGACAACACACAGACGGACGAACGGACGAAATAGCTCGACTCACGAGGTGACCCCAATCAATAATATATACACTTTTATATACCGGACTCGTTTCGTTCTATGCGTTACAAACGTTTGCACAAAGTTAATATACCCTGACCTTTCAAGTTTGGGGTATAACAAGTAAAGAAAGTCTAAAGTTGGTCTAGGCCGACTATGAAATACCCTAAGCCTAGTTTTCCAAAAATAATATTATTGAAATGGGTGTGTCCGTGGGCGTATGAAGCCTTCATTTTATATGCATTTACATTCCTGTAGCTCACAGTTAATGCCTTTATTATGCTTCCGGTCGAACGGACTGTCGCAAATGTAGAAAAACACAAAAAAGTACGGGAACGCTTCTCGGACTAAAATTATACAAACTGTCAAATAAAATTGTTTGTCTAGCTGTGGCTGACGTGAAGCATCAACAATGCAGATGAAGAATTTTGAAATATATACTCAAGCTTAGCATTTATATTTGTATTTTTCGGACTAAAACTTGCAACTTTTGACACTCACGTTTACAATTTTTTCGAGTACAGGCACTATTCTCGGACTAAAACCTGTATAAAAACTTTTTGACATAAAAGAAAACCTACTTCAAAATCACTACAAAGCACAATGGGCTCGCTAAACACTTTTTCTAGCCAAAATTCTGAAAACCTCCAGAAGGGAGTTTTCGGTGTCACTGATTTCGAATTTGATATAAAAAATTAAAAATTAAAAATGACGGATCCAATATGGCGTCCAAAAAGTTTGCGCACTTTTTTTGTCAAAGACTTTGAAAATTCATCATGAATTCCAATTTTTTCCAGCAAAAAATTGATAACACAAGACTGTTTTTGATCTCTAATATGCTCTTTTCGCTAAACTCTGAAAAATATCTGCCTTTTTTTAATCAGAAGTTGTCTGCAAAAAAATGGTTTTTCTAAAAAATCGCAAAAAATCACAACGCAAAACATAATAAAACATATTCATTACATCACAAATTATTCTTTTTTTTTAGTTTTAGGCTGGGCAAACTTGGGCAAAATTTTGCAAGCCAACACAAACTTTAGAAATAAAGAAAAATAATCGTTTTATAGGTTACATCACACAGCTGATTTTTTTCACTACTAGTAAACCTGTTGCCCGAATTCGAGCAATTCAATAAAAATTAAGTGTTAGAAACATTATTATATTCAAGATGTTATAACGAATGACGATATATTGAGTCTCAATAATGATATAAAACATCATTATCTGAATGGTTTGACTTGGTTTGAAACGTATGATCTAACACTAAATTTTTTAATGTTACTGTCAAAATACAAAGACGGACTTACACTAATATTACTACTGAGACAGACATTATTACTATTCAAAAACATCGCAGCTTAACTCTTCCAGCTTTAAAACATAACTAATGTTAAAAAAAAAAATGCATTAAAAAATAGATTTAAGAAATAATACTAAGATATATTTCAGAAATTAATAAAAGGTACTTACAGAACACCTACAACATCGATTTATGACACATTTAGATGAAAAAACACCAAAAAAAAAATTTGTTTGAAAACCGTTAAAATTTGACTGACTTGTTTGCTCGGAAAGTGGAATTTTTGATTTGGGAACTGCATTTTTCGGACAATTGACATGAGGAATGCATAAAAGATAATTTTGGTTAAAAATTTTTAGTTTTGAAAAAAAATCAAATTCGATCAATTCATAAGCTCTTCTCAAACTAAATTTCAAATCGATAAAGTGACGGATTTTTGTACAAACATTTTATTTCTGTTTTAAGAGGTAAAAAGATTTAATTTTATTTCTGTTTAAGAGGTTCCCCTGAAGTGAAATCACAATTTTTAAAAGTGGTTTCCACATCTACAGCCTAAACCTGATTTAATGACATCTAAATCGATAGAATCGGTCCATTCGTCTGGGAGGAGTTGAAGTCACACAAAAAACCTTAGCCTATTAATTATATAGATTCCAGATCTTATTTTAAAAAGTTTAGTATATAAAAATGAAAGTAATTAATATAAGCTTTATTTTGCATATATTAGTTTTTTTTAACTTTGTTTATTTTAAGCAAGAATTATATTTCAATAGCTTCGAAATAAACGCGCACGTTTTTCATTCACAATTCTTCTCAGAAAGCACAACTTTGTTGAGTTACTGTTTAACTGTAAATGAGTATTTACAAGAAAAAACAATCATTTATCTTTGGTTTGAAATATTTTCTCTTAGATTACTACAATAAAGCAACAAAAACAGAGTGTGAAAAATATAGGTTTTGGCCAGCAAAAGTGGTCTGTGAGACCATTGTGCAAAGTAAAAAATAATTTTAAATTACTTTTCCTATTAATCGTGGTAAAATCTGATCATTTATTTATATACATTACTAGCGGAAGTTACCCGGTGTTACTCGGGGTTGTGCCTCGAACACAAAAAAGGACGATTTGGAACACATTGCTCTCGTTTTAACATTTTTGAAATTATCAATTAAATTCTTTAATTTTTTAAATACTCGTTTTTTGGAGTTTTTCCCCTCCCTCCGTTAAAAGTGTTTAGACTAATTCTAACTAACTTCCGTAAAACAGTACCTGCCGGACATGATAACAAAAAAAATTACATCTTCTACGTCTAAATATGACGTCTGGTTTCTAAGGACAATGGTCACCCAGCTTCAAAAAGTAATTTCGAGAAAACTGTTAGACTGTTGAAGTTTTTCTAAGCATGTTGTTTTATATGCATTTTTATCTCAAAAAAAAAATCGAATTTTAAAAAATCCTGAGCCAGACATAGTTTATTGAATAAAACGCCCTCTTACGGAAGTTTTCTGAAATTTAAATAGCCTCAATTCTGTTGCAGGGTCAGTTCATTTTTCGTACAAAATTTAAGTAAAATCGGTGAAGTTATTTGATTGAGTCTTAAAAATGCACTTATTAAAGCGCCCTCTTGCTGCAGTCTTTGGAATTTTTTTATATATTATGTTTTATCTTATGTGGAGTTGAACGTTCATACCAAATTTCATAAAAAACGGTACAAGTGTTTAGGAGTTATTATGTCTTTCAAAAGCACTACTTAAAGCGCCCTCTTGCGGAAGTCTTGCGAATTTTTTATAGACTTTGTTTTATTTTGGGAACAGTTGAATCTTTATATTAAATTTCATGGAAATCGGTTCAGGCGTCTAGAAGTTATTATAACGTGCCACGCCCACATACTTTAGCCCACTTTTTTACACCCCCTGTGTTCTTTCTCTCTATCAAACGTACTCGGTGTCCAAATTTCAGCTCAATCGGATAAACGGTGCGCGAGCCTATATGAAACAGACAGACAGACAGACAGACAGACAGACAAACAGACAGACAGACAGAGGGACAAAAATTTGATTTTATATATTGGAAGAAAGAAGATAAATACTATCATTAGATATTTGTTTTCCACGAAAAATTGTTCTATAGAATATATTTTCGCCATTCGTTGTGTTAAAAGTTTTTGTGAAATTGTTGAGTAGTGTTGAGTAGAAAACTTCTCCTCATGTATAAATACTTATTGAAAAAAAAAAAAAATATTTTAAAAAATATATCAAACACAAGAATTAAAATTGGATTTTTCTATATAGATATAAACATAATCTTATTTGTTTGTGATCTCACGTTAGAAAACAAGTCTATGTCAATTTGGCAACCTCAGCTATACCCAATTCAAAGACCACAAAAAAAAAGCAACTCAAATAACACTCGACTGATATCGAACAAATAAGCTCGTTTTGTAATAAAAGACAGATTCCTAAGCGCCTTCCACACACACACACACACACTTTCACTCCCACTGCCAGAATCGTTTTTCACTCAACACTATCATGACCATGCAATGGTTCGCTGACAACGCTACTTCCGACTACTTTTGCTGACGTCTACTGCGTGCTTTGTTGGCCACAGCAACATCATTTGCAGTAGCAGCAGCAACAACAGCAGCAGCAGCAGCTGCCGCGAATGCCAAATTCTTGCCCAACAATGGATGCTGCATAAATACCGAGTATCTTAAGCAGGATATGCATTAATTTAACATGCACAGCAAAGCCAGCTAGTTGAATAAATGGGCTGATGGGAAGTTAGAGGCATTGAAGAGGGCGCAAAATGCGAGAGACCAACGATTCCGAAGTAGATGTTGGGCTGTTTTTTGTTGTTGTTTTTGTTGCAGCTACATAAAAACGTAATCAGTTGCTGGTGCGCACAAATTAGGGCCAGAAATGCGAACCAACAATTAAATCGCTTGGAAGTAAATTTAATATTTATTCGTTGCTTGGAATTGTGTTTTTTTTTTTTTTTTGTTTTTAAGCTAAGGCGTCAAATTTAAGAGAGGCATTAAATTTATATTGGCAAGACTGAAACTTAAAATTCTGAGAAATATTTTATATTAACTTATTCGAAATTCTTATGTTAAGGCAACTTAATGCCGTAATTAAAGGCCACTCGTGCACAAAAAACTTAAAAATTCATTTAATTTGAATATTTTTTATGCATACTCGTATTTGAGCTATAAATCATGTTGTTTGTCGACAGTGCTTTTCAAATAGTTTGCCAACATGCAGAGGTCAACGCTAAAGGTCAAAGTAGAGAAGTTATGGCAATAAATACGCCAAAATATTCAAAGTTATTCTGTCAATCAAACTTTTTTATGAGTTGTGAGAGCAGAAAAATACGCACAAACAGTGCAAAAAATTATTATCCTTTTTTTTTAATTAACACACACACACACACATACACTCATGCATACTTGTTTTGCAACAACACTGGGAATTGGTAGCACTTTAGTTTAAGCTCAGCTGGGATTCAACGTGCAGATTATTATTCGATTGCCTTCTCAACGCTAAAGTTTATTGATGCGATTGCATAACGAAGTCGCACATAGGTGCAGCTGAAAGAGCACAAACATGCACACAGCGACAAATATACAAAAAGCCATCGAAAGTTGTGTCGGCTTGAAGTATGCAAGCCGCCTAGGTTGAAATTTTATTTATTTACTATGAAAATATATTTTATTGAATTTTTCACAACTACTTTTATTTTTACATTTTGATAGCTGTTGTGAATGAATCTGTGTGTGTGTGTATGACTGCGTGAGTGTGTAAAAAAGCTGCACAAGGCTTTCCCTGCATGGTTAAAACATAAAAATGGCTGAATATGCATTCATATAAGTATTTAAGTTATACATATACGAAAAATATTCCACTCTGATGTACATCACACACGCACACAAACACACTTGATTATAATTTAATAAATCTCAAACATATTCTCGCACTCTACATCCTTTTTATTTGCCATTTTCATTCACTTTCATTTCATTGAGTTAAGAAAATAAAACACAAAAAATATATGAAAAATTTGCACTCTTTCAAGAGTTTTTTTTTTCAGTTTGTTTTCATTATTTATTCTTTGCTGCACTTTTTATTGTAATTACCGTTGTTGTTGTTGGTGTTGTTGTTGTTGTTGTTGTGTTTCAATTATGCCGTCTCTACATAGTTGAAATAATTTTAATTGAAAAATATGCCATTCGAACGCAATGTTGATGTTTTATTTTTAAACAAATTTATTTTATGATAAAGTACCGTAAATTAGCACACAAATTTGTTTGATTTTGTACATGGCAAGCTAGACCATTTGCCGTATATATGCTCCAACACTAAAGTATAATGAAATTTGTGGTTCTTAAGAGCGTTTTTTGTAAACTAATTTCAACATCAATAGCAAGAATTTTTAAAACAACTGATGATTTAACGATACACATGGTTTTTCTGCCAGTTTTTTAAATTATCTTTGCAAAATCTATACTATCGTATGGGAACGAACCATCGACCATTTTCAGCTGAACTCAACTTGATAATGAATTGCAAGCACAATCTGGGAAAAAACGTGTTGGGCGATAAAAATGTTCTTTATATCTAGTTAATGCTAGTCATCTGATTTTACCCGACATAAAATATCGTTCTCTTGCATAGTGATCTTCGCATGATTTCTTTCTTCAATCGGTCCAATAATTTTCGGACCCGCAGTAATAGTCGCTGTTTTTATTTTTTATTATTTTTAAAACAAAAATGCTACTTGAATCCCAAAACATAAATGCCAACACATTTCCGGCCATTTGTAAATTTTTTGTTCGCTTTGGTGCACAGTAAAAAATATGAGGATCAATTTTATAATCTTTGGTTTAAATACAAATCCATTCTAATAAATTTTTCTGAGTCGTTACCGTGGCATGTAGGTTAAGTGTGCTTAGCATGTTCGGAGCCTGAGTTCAATCCCCAGTCGCGGCGAAAAGTTTTTAAACCTTGATTTTCATTCAATTATATAATGCATTACATAAATGCTGATTGACCAATAATGCATTATATTATGTATTACTCGTGATGCATTTAGTAATCTCAGGCTTTTGTGCTTTTCAGATACATATTTGATTTTTTTAAATTGTTTAAAATTTTTGTTTGACTTTTGTTTTTTGCTTCAATCTCGTCAAATTTTTAAAATTTTTGAAGTTCCAAAACTAAAATTTCAGAAGAAAGTTTGACATATTTGAAAATTGCTAATTATATGTAGAAAAAAGAATAAAAGGTAAGAAGATATAACCATAACTTAATACCACTTAATAACTTAAGTCCGCCCCGGGCGGCAATATTTTAGGGGCGGCACTGAAGCTAAATAAAGCCTTTTACAAAATAAATATGTGTACAATATCATTTAAAGGTGTACAAACAAAAGAAAGAACTAAACTTAATGAATAAATTTGGCCACCTCTGTAAATGTAACTATACTTATGAGCTTCGTACTGAGCACAACCAAAATATAAAATCGTTTTTCGAGTCTCGAAATTAGTTGCCAAAGAAATAAAAAAAGACATAATATTTAGGCATGTGCGAGTAGTTGAATTTTCGAGTAACTCGGCTGCGACTTGAAACTCGCATTGAATAACTGATGTTTTCGAGTAACTCAAAGTTTTTTGAGTTTTTAAGTGCTTTAACTTATCAGTGGAAATGCCCAGTAGAAAAATGGTTTAACAAAATAACGTTTTTCAACTAAGGTATATTTGGTAAAATTGAGTGTGGGAGGAAGGCGGACTTTTCGTTTGATTATGGCGAATTGTAAGTTCAGAGTGCATATTAAGAAATAAGACTTATGAGTATAATATTAAGTCGTATCTATTTTAAATTATTGTGATTTTTGAAAGGTTTTCACTGTTTTAATAAAATCACTTTGGAGAGGAGTTCGGTGTGGTCTATCCTGATTTGGGTCATTTTCTAATTTAATTAGTAATTTTGTAGAACTGATTTTGAGGAATGACCACGAGGTTTCAGCAGCTTCATGTTCTTGCTGAAAACGCAATTTTTACTCCTTTGACTCTCCTGAATGATAAGTTGGAATGTAAACTGAATGAATTCTGTCACGAAGAAATTGACAAGGAAGAGTTTCTCGTTGAGAGAAAGATACTTCAGAATATTGTTTCTATTGCGCTCAAAGAAACTGATTCTTCAAAAACTTTTGTTTATTTGAATGTTTTAAAATGTGTACAAGTTCAATACAAATAAGAAATAATTCTAAAAATTACAAATATATTTTTCGGAAAAAAATTTCGCAAAAAAAATTTTTTATTGTTTTAATCACATATACTGCTAATGGAATTTTTTTAAAAAATTATTAAAAAATTCATGGCGCTTTTAATTTTACATGTTTTGTTCACCACTTTATATATCATAAATAAATTTTATTTTCAACTGTAGGGTATAAGTGTAGGGTGCATGCAATGACAAAATTTTATTTTGCCAGGTTACTCCTTAAAAAATACTTGTTCAGGTGTCAATATATCAGATTTATATTTTAGTAAATATAGAAATCTCCCGTGATATAACAAAACCAAGTAACTTGTTTTTTGAGAATTGTGAGAAATTGAGGTTTTGCCTTATAGGATAAAATCTTTCCGTATATAAGATTTTTAACAATTTTTTCAAATTATTGAAGAGTTAAGAGTCGAAATTTTTGAAACTTGTGCTAGCCAAATTATTTTGCATTGCAGTTTTTTAACAATCAAGTCGAACTTAAGATACTGAGAAAATGTTTATAAATTTTTTTTACATTTCATATAAACAAGATTTTTGTGTTTTCACAAAACCAAGCAACTATGAAGTTACTTGAAAGCAAATAAAACATTTTTATGTATTTTAGAACACTATTCTTTCCTGTTTTTTCAAAATCAAGTAACTTTAAAGTTGCTTGGTTTTGTTGTATATTATCAATTAAAACACAATTGTTTAAAAAATAAGTTGAACATTTGTTACAATTTTAATTTGCAATTTGTTTAGGGTAAATGGAAAAAAGAACTCACAAGTATCTTATCAAGTAAATTATATATAAATCTATTCATTAAACTCAAGAAAAAATCTTTTGTTACTATTTTTAACAAAATTAATAGAACATGTAAATAAATTCCTGAATGTTGGTGGTGGTCGCTTGTAAAAACAATAGAAAGATCCTTAGAATCTGTACATTCCTTAAAATCTTCCCAAAAATTAATTTTTGTGTTATCATGTATTAAAGGAATTTATTTATCTTTAATATCCTTCTTTTTAGATGGGTTTTTCATGATTTCCTTTAATTGTATTTGAATATTTCAGAAGATCTTTTTGATGAACTAATGTGCATTCATAAAGCTTTGCATAAAGTTTTATAAAAAAATTACATAATCCTTTTCGAGTTCTTCTGAAAATTTTGCATTACATTTTTTTCGGCAATTGCTGTATGCTGGATGCAATAATCATTTCTTTGTAATACGATTGAAAACGAATGTTTGAGAATCCTTTGTAGTACGATTGGAAAATATTGATTGAGAATCTTCAGATCGAGAATCCATGAAATGATTGTCCATGAGCTCCTCTTCGTCACTTTTTTTCATTTTGTGGATCAAAATCAGGATCATAGTACGACGATGCAGGACTAAAATCAATTTTACTTTCTCCATTATTATCGCAAAAATCACTGGAGAGTATACTAATATTTTTGTAATAATTTCCAAAAATAAAATTCAAAGAACTTATCAAGATACTTGGTTTTGATAGATAATAACTTATAAATTTTCAATTAAATGGAAATTTTTGGAATGGAAAAGTGACGACATTGTACCCTGTTTCTTATTATATTCGATACGTTTGAAGAAGAAGATGTGACTTAGAAAAAATTTTCATTAAATTTTGGAAATAGTTTTTTGATTGCGGTATTTTTAAGTGAATTTTTTCGCATAAAATTTTACTTCGCTTAAATAAAGAGCTGAAAAGTACTGAAGTTACTTGGTTTTGTTGTTACCCATTTTAATCTAATCTAAGCATTTCAAGTTAATTGTTTTATTTCTTTTTTAATATTAGTGTTTAGAAATGAGATAGGCAAAAATGGATTGAAGTTGTTCGTAGACCTTTTGCTCTAAATTTTAAAACTTGATAGAACAAAAAAAAAAAGTAACTAGCAGTACCTAGCAGTTACTTGGTTTTGTTATACCACGGGAGAAATGAGAGCAAAAATAGACTCATGCGCGCGTTTTGCTCCATTTTTCCAAACTTGCGTCGTATTAGAAATAGGTTGATGATATGTATATTAGAATTTTTTTTTTTATATAATTGAGAACAATGAAAGATCACATTCTAAAGTGAAAACTATGCATATAAAACCGTAAATTAATATAAAAGATTTTTTTTATTGCATATGAGAGGGGCGGCAAATTTGGAATCCGCACTGGGCGGCTTAGACTCCCGGTACGCCACTGTAGATTGTGGCTTCAAATAGATTAATTCGAAAAATGTTCGAAAAACGAGGTAGTACACTCAGAAAAAAAACACATACCTTGCTCTGGTAAAAAATTTATCTATTTTCGATAATAGCAATTTTCTCTTTCTCAAATAAAAAATCGATTAGAATAAATTTTCACATTTTTGAAGAAATATTTCTTTACTTCTAGGAAATGGAAATATTTCAATGTCTCTAATAATGATAAGTATTTTTCTCGTACAAAAAAATTTCTCAATTATAGAGAAAAATTTATTGAAAACGAAAAATTTTTCATATATATTGATAAAAAATTCACTATGAGAAGTATTTTCTTCAATAAAAACAAATCTTTTCTCAAAAATAAAAGTATTTTTCTCTAAAAGCGATATATTTTTCTTTTTCATGGAAACTTTTTATCATTTTTAGAGAATTTTTAGTATCGCAATTAGACAATAGCATTCTCTGGAGCAAAGTCTATAGGTACCATTTTTCTCTAAATATGATGCCTTTTTTATCATATTCCGAAAAACATTTTTCTGAGTGTAACTGAACTCTATTGTTAGTGCATGTTTATAAAAACAAATAACAATAACTATTTTACTCATCTTATGTAAAATGTTTGCTAGGCTATTTGTGTCTTGTTCCTGAATAAGAATTTGTTGTCTGTGTTTTAAACTGCTTTAAAAGAAGTAAATTTAGCTGATGAAAATGTTTTTTCTTTGCATTTGCTGCAAACTGCCCAATATAAAAGTTAAAAAAAAACATGCAACTCCTTACATTTTAAGCGTGCCTCTCCTTGTCCTATTTCTGCTAACAACATCGTCAGACTTGATCTTACAGCTTAGTGCATCGTCATCCTTAGAGCTGCTTCGTACATTAGCGCGTTTTAAATTTTTCTTTAAACATGCCAGAGCAAACTTCAGAATATTCAGACTTTATACTTCTTCAACATTTTTAAACACAAACAGTCGAAATATTTCTTCATGCCCACGCTCACCGCCTAGCCAGCCATGCCCTTGCTCAATGCTGCTGCCTGCTCTTCTTCTACAATGTAATGCAAATTGGCAAAAAGAAAAGTGGTAAAGAAATCATGCTGCTGTCAATGGTCATTATAATTTTTATTCCGTTTCCTTTACTCCATGTCCTTTTTTTGTTTTTTTTTTCTTTGCTTACTTTTTGGATTTTTGCTTGAGCTTATTTGTCCTGTGCTGTAAAAAATAAATTGCGTAGTTTTTTTAAATTTATTTTTGAACATTTTTATATAGCATAAAATTCCTTATCTATTTTTTTCTTCTGCTGCTGTACATTAATGCTTTCTTTGTCTTCGCCTTTGCCATGATACGCAGTGAGTTGAACAATACACAAAATTCATAAAATTTTCAATTTCAACCACAAAAATATTGGCTCAACAATTGAAAGTTAATTATTTGAAAACGAAAACAACGAAACTAAAAATTTGAGAGAATTAAATTTGGGAAAAACTCGAACTTTTGAAATTTGAGATGTATGTATTTTTCAAGCAAACTTGAGTTTTTAGCTTACTGTTTAGGTTGCTTCAAACAATACTTTTTAATAAATAATTTATTAACCAAATTGTAAAAAATATTAAGAATTAAATCAGAAACCTTTTATAAGACTGTCATGTTCGTCACAATTCTATATGAATCTTCAAAATATGCAATTTTAGATATTAGTAATGTTTCAAATTTCATCAATACACAACAGCTGTTTTTATAAATGTGCAACGCTTGTATGTAGACAGCTCACTGTGCAATTTTATACTGCACTATAGTACCATAACTGCTGCAAATGGTGAGACTATGTCTAGCGACCGCCTGTCCAGTAAATGCTTGGGGTTCAAAAACGTGGCGAAAAGTCCATTAAACTATAATTTATTTGTAATCTCAGTTGGCAGCGCAGTTAGCAGCCCAGCAGCATCCAAATAATAACCCTTTTACATGCAGTGTGAAGAAAATAAAAATGGCTGCCTCACGGCTCACTGCGGCGGCCATTCGCTGCAGCAAGCCCATCATCGTTATCAGCATCAGTAGTAACGGCAACGGCAACGGCAACAGCAATGTTTGGCGTGGACTTTGGTCGGTATGCTTTGCAGGAAGTGCAGAATTAAGAAGTTTGCCTTATGCCGTGTCTGCCTTTTGCAAGCATCCCGTTTTTCTAGTTTTTATTATTTTTTTTTTTTGTTTTTGAGTCATTGTTTGAGGGTTAGAAATGAGGGCATTGAAACGTTAAGTGGCTGCATGGGCGGATGTCTCCTAGGAAAAGGACATTGTAATTTAAGCAAGCAGTTAATGCTTGCACTGCAACGAGTGTAACGTTAAATTTGACTTTGCAAGGCAATCAGAGTTAAGTGTAGTTAGAACATTAGACAAAATGTGATTTAGTATAAAATTTCATATCTTTCTGGATTATAAATATTACAAAATTACTTTAAGGAAATCAATGCAAAGCTGTACATTCTCTTGACTTAAATTTCATTGTTGTCCATATTAGCAAAAATCGAACTGGAACGCTTTATTCTTATGGCATCTGAGTAATTTTTTCGCTTTTTGTCTTTATTAGCATTATTTGCAGGTACTTAACTTGTGAAATTACTGCTTACTTATCTGGTTTTCTATCTTGACGTTTGGCTTGAAACTCTTTTTCAACTACTAACAAATTCAGTCAGCCAAAAAGCAAACAAAGCAATTTTCTACAAAAAACCGCCAGCAGGCTACTTTTGCGGCACTCCAACTATTTCAACTCATATAGCATCCATCCATCCATCCATCCATCTATTCGTCTTTCCATTCATTCTTTCCCAACATCCAAACACGCTGGTGGCTGCAATAAACTTCAGGAATGTGGCGGCATGGTAAGCATTTTACTCGAACAGAGCAAATTAATGAGCAGCAACAAAAGGAACATATTTTTCGCCACTAAAGCTCAACTGAATGCATTTCCTTGCATGATTTTGTTTTTATTTTCTCTACTTGGACTTTCGTGGCTTCTTTAGAGACCAGTTATAACAACAAATGTTATGGTCTTCCTTTGGTTGGCTGGCTATTTTCATTTCATAGTTTTATTCCCATTATATTGTGGGTTATTTTTGTTTTGTTGTTGTTTTTTTTTTTTGCTTTTTGTCTGCTACTGAACTGTACATTTAGTGCCAAAGATTGTCTGCATTTGCAAGGATTTTTCGCTCTTATATCGATTGAGTTAGCATTAGTGGGCAGGAAAGAAAAAAGCTCACATTCACGTTTGCAATAAAATTTAATTGTCATTTAAGTGAATCGATTAAATTTTTTTTAAGACTACAAAAGTGGGCGGTTAAAATATATATTTGTATACCCCCACGCGTACTGCGTAAAGGGTATATTAATTTTGTCACGACGTGTGTAACACCCAAAAGAAGGCGTGGTATGTATATTCTTGATCAGCATCACCACTTGAATTGGTTTAGCCATGTCCGTCTCTCTGTCCGTCTGTCTGTCGACACGATTGCAGCCGTAATTTTGAAGCTATAGTAATGAAATTCAATATTTATTATTCACCCACTAACACGCCCACCTCCCATACAACCCCAAAATTTAAAACTTTATTATTTAAAAATATTTAAAACTTCAAACTATTTTAGACACAAAAAAATAATAAAATCTTTCAAAATCTCATACAAAAAATTCACCATTTTAAGATTCTTTTACCCTTAAGAATCGGCCGTGGGGGTCTTTTAAGACCCAAGCCAAGTCGAAGATATACCTTTCTAGTTTTATATTATAATAGCAGGTCACTGTAGTCCGAGGCTTCGCCACGTTTTCTCTTTGTCAGGAACTGCAACTTCATATAAACTCTATTAAGAGTCTTTGTAATGCCGGAATTAGATCCAAAGTACCATTCAAAGTATCCAAACATAACCATTTTTTTAATTTGTTTATAGATTAAAATTTAATGTTATTTATATAAAGTGAAATATAAAGTGAATTATTTAAAATAGTTTTAAGTGCTGTTTTTAAAAATGCAATTTAAAAAAAAAAATTTATTGTACAATACAATACAATTTGTACAAATTATTTGAAGTGTCGCTTCTTATTATGAATTTATTTCTTGCGAAACCTTGCGGAAAATCCGTTGTTATTAATAGTATTCGCGGGCTCAAAACCACTTCTCCAGTACCACAACTGGTCAGAATACTACAATCAATGAAAAAGTTTTTAATGATTTAACTTGCAAGTTTGTACCATTGCATAATTTAGGCGCGTTAAGATGGGAGAACCTTCTTTTACCAACAGTTTATGATGGGAGTTCAGAAGGTTGTAAGGCAGAGCCGGTAGCCATGATTTTGCCTTGGGTAATAGGGGGGAGTGTTGCACAAAAAATATAAAAACACTTAAAAACTAGTAAGGTATATCTTCGACTTGGCCGAAGTAAAAATACCCCCACGGCCGATTCTTAAGGGTGGAAGAATCTTAAATTGGAGAGCTTTTTGTATGAGCTTTTGAGAGATATTATTATTTTTATGTGTCTAAAATACATACATATCAAATTGTTTTCCTGCAGCTTAAATAAAAGCCTTTTTATAAAGTTTTAAATTTTGGGGTTGTATGGGAGAAGGCCGTGTTAGATCGTGTATGACGCCCATTTTTATAACACACCTCAGTTTTGACATTAAATACACAAATACCGAGTTTCCGTCTTGTAACTTTAATATTAGCCTCTTTATATATTTTTCAATCATGGGGTTGTATGGGAGGTGGGCGTGTTAATAAGTGGATGACGCCCAGTTTTCTAACACACCTTAGTTTTGACATTGAATACACAACTACCGAGTTTCCGTCTTGTAACTTTAATATTAGCCTCTTTATAGATTTTTCAATTTTGGGGTTGTATGGGAGGTGGGCGTGTTAGTGGGTGGATGACGCCCATTTTTCTAAGACATCTCAGTTTTGACATAGAATACACATATACCAAATTTCATTATTGTAGCTTTAATATTAGCTTCTTTGTTGAGTTTTCAATTTTGGGGTTTCATTACGATATCTTCAAAATTACGGCTGTAATCGTGTCGACAGACGGACAGACGGACAGACGGACAGACAGACGGACATGGCTAAATCAACTCAGGTGGTGATGCTGACCAAGAATATATATATTTTTCCATACCTACCACGCCTACTTTTGGGTGTTACACACGTCGTGACAAAATTAATATACCCCTTACACAAACGCGTGGGGGTATAACAAGTAATAAAATAGATGCCATACTAGATATAGATCTGAATATACATACTTTTCTATACACGGAGAGAATTCGGTTCAGACAATATTCCTTATGCTCATAATTTATGCGCTATTTGCTCACATTTATCGACTAAGAGCAACTGATCATAAAATAAACATTTGTGTGCGTAAATTCAGAGTAAAATAAAATCATTATTTATACGCAGCTAATGTAAGCTGTATCACCAACTTGCTCATGGATTATGTGCACTATGAATCAGTTGAAGAAACTTTGTACATAGATTATGCTTAGATAGCTCTTATATCAAGTGCAGTTAATTTAAACTTAAGACACCTTGCGCATAGATTATGCACAAAATGTTTACAGATCGTATGAAAATGACATCAATTATTGACATCTTGAGCATAGATTAAAAACAAAATGTTCATAAATCCTGCGATTGTGCAAAAATGTTTTGATTATATAATCAAAGTATTGCGAGTTAAGTGAGTTGATTTTGTATTTATTGAGCAGCAGAAATACATTATCTTTTAACAAAATTCAATTGATGATTTCATAGATGCGTTCCTAAAAATATACAAAACTAATTATTAATTAATTAATTGCAATTATTTGTAACTTATCTAGACCTATTTAAGCTGCCTGGAGCTGCTGAAACTGACTGCAGCTGATGAAACTGTCTTTAGCTGCTGAGGCTGCCCGGAGCAGCTGAAACTGCCTTCAGCTGTTGAAACTGTTTAGAAAAGTTGAAACTGAGTGAAGCTGAAGACATTGCCTAAAGCTGCTGAAATAATTTATTATCTGACTTAATAAATCACAATCCATCCAGAGAGAATGATTGCTCATTCAGGTTTGCTGCACGGTTAAAAATTTTGGACTGGTTTTTAATCCAAAATTTGGTTTAAAGGAATTTTTAATCCAAAAAGTACTATTTTTTATTCCATACTCTAGTTTAATTTGTTTTTAATCCAAAAAAGTTTAAATTTAAGACTTTTTTTGACTACAAATTTACATTAAGGTAGTATTTTCAGGAAAAAGTATTTTTGGTACCTAAGATTAAAAACTACTACTACTACGAAATTTACTCTAAATATAATTGTTAATGTTGTTAAAGCATTCGAAGTTTATTTTTAATTAAATGAAACAAATTGTTTATTAAAATCTGAACCAAAATATTATTATATTCATTATTACATAAAGCAGTGTTTTATAATACATAATAAGGGTATTCATGCAAAGCGGCAAGCTTGTATTTTGGGCAATTAGTTATTTTTATCAGGCAGATTGTGTGAACGTCCCCTAATGTCGATTGTGCATTTGGAGAGATATGTCAGCTGTTAACTTATTAATAGTCAACTTTCAGCATGCATATAAACAGCTGATTGCTGGTTTGTGATATATCTGATTTGTGCAAACGGTTCTCGATACATTTCATTTATAAGGCTGATAAACTTATACGGTTTATATCATTCATGAGGGCATTGCCCATTTGCATGAATACCCTTAATGTTTATATAATTAAGTTCTTGGCAATATATTTAATTTTTCAGTTTGCAAACTTCTAAACTATTTGAAGATTAACTTTTGTCTTTTCGGTTTAGACACTGTTAAACTTTTGTGGATTAAAAAGTAATCCTTTTTGGATTACAATATTTTAAACTTTTTTGGTTTAAAATCTACTTCTTTTTGGATTATAATATTTTATACTTTCTGTGGATTAAAAATTATTCCTTTTAGGATTAAAAAATTGTATACGTTTTGTGGATTAAAAATAAATCCTTTTTGGATTGGAAAATTTAAAACTTTTCATTGGATTAAAAACTAATCTTTTTTTGGTCGTGTCCTATATGTAATCCAAAAAAGTTTAAAATTTAGTCCAAGATTTTTAACCGTGTAGTTCTTCAAACCTTCTCTCATTTTCAAGATCCTTTTTTTATGCGTTTCAATGCTTACTCTTTCAAATCGTTGCTTGTCTTCGTTTTCTCTATTTTTTTCAGCTTTTTTTTATTTTTTTCTATTTCTTTCTTCATTTCTTCTTCTTCTTAGCTTATTGCTTTCGTCTCTCTTTCCCTTTTCAGCTACTGTTTTAAATCTTTTGTCTTATTTTTTCTTTCTAATTTTAGCTTCCATGTTAGTTCTATCATATTCTTGCTTTCGTCTTTAGATTCGCTCTTTTTCATACAACTTGATCCTTCTTATCATTTTGGTTCTATTGCCGTCTTCAGATAATCAGTATTGCCGACATGCCTCCCACAAGTCCTCTTCTGATGCATTACTCCAATCCATTGCTTATCATAGTACCTATGTAACGTTCTGAATTTGAAAAATCCTGTCCTCTTTCCTCTTTTATCGTTGTCGTCTTACGGATTCACTTTTGTTCGTTTAGATTTTTATGGCAAGGACGAGCGCCCAAATGTAGGATTTGATAAAAATTACCAAAGTCCGAAAAAAAATGTTCATTAAAAAAATAATTTATTTAACAAAAAGCAACCGATTTCTATGATTTCAGCAAACGAACACATAAAATTTGAGCAAAGTTAACATTATTTCAGTTCAGCAGGAAACAACAAGAAGCTAATGACAAGTAATGTGAAGTGATTTCTTCAGCATTACTACATAAATTATTAATTTTTGAAGCAATAAAATTACTTTTTGAAAATATTTTTTTTTTTTCAATTTTTAAAATGGGAAAAATCTTATTTTGAAGACGTCAAAAACTTAAGAAACGAAATTATTTATTTTTTTTTTTTTATAAAAAACTAATTTTTATTGTCTTTTCAAAAAATACCTCAAACGTTAAATCGAGTTAATTTTGTTGAAATCATGTTATTTTTCAAAATGAATACAATTTCACTTTTTCTCCCATTTTACCCAAATTTGAATGTTGCTTAAAAATTTTAAAAAAAAGTTAACATTTTTTGCTCAAGTGAGTGTTTTTATATCATGAGAAGATTTAAATTTGAAAGCTTAAGAAAAATCGGAGGTGGTGAATCCGTTTGAGTTATACATTCTAAAGGAAATGTATAGCCGATATGTCAATTCGCTGCCGTTATCAACAATTGAGCTGGTGTTATTCGTCCACCTGGAACATCTAAAGTAATAACCTCTGTATGAAACCATGCAAAATACAGCTGGTACAAGAACTGCAGTTAGGTGGCTTACCACAAACGACGTCGTTTGTTTGTCGAATGTGCCTTACAAAACTTGGATGAAGATTCACATTTTTATCAAAAAATTGTCTTCAGTGAAAGCTCATTTTTGACTCAACGGGTACGTCAACAAACAGAATCGTCGAATTTCATCTGAAGATCAGGCAGAGACAGTTCAAGAGCTGCCAATGCATCCTGAAAACTGCACAGTTTGGTGTGGTTTGTGAGCAACATCATTGCAATTTATTTTTCAAAAATAATAAAAATCGCAAAGTTACAGTCAATAGAGCAAGGTACCATGCGATGATTACCAACCTTTTTTTGCCCAAAATAGAAGATTGGAAGATTTGGAAAACAAGTCCGTTTGACTGGTGGTTTCAACAAGACGGTACGGGCAAGAGAGGCAAGTATGTTAAGTAATTAATCTCACATTTTGGTCCAATGGCTGCCAAGATCATGCAATGTGACCCAGCTAGACTATTTTTTTGTGGGGCTGCGTCCCACAGGGACAAGCCAGCCATAATTGCAGCCCTGGGAAAAAATATTACAGCTGCCATGGGTGAGACACAGGCCGACATGCTGAAATAATTATGCCAAAATTGGAGCTTACCTCAGGCGTAGCCTCGTGCAACATTTACATCAAGTTATATTTAAATACTACATGGCAGGCATTGATATACAATTCCAAATAAATATTTCATTCTAGATCTTTCAAATTTCTATTGAAAATTTTCGGTTTTTTTTTTCTCAATTTTCTTTCTTATTTTCTAGTTTTCCTCTTTTTGCAAAAATAAACAAGTAAAGAAAGTCTAAAGTCGGTCTAGGGCTACTATGAAATACCCTAAACCTACTTTTACAAAATACAATAATATAATTGAAAATGGGCGTGTTCGTGGGCGGATGAAGCCTATATTTTATATCTATTTCAATGTTGATGAAAAATTTACACATACCAAATTTTATTCCAGTAGCTCACAGTTAATGCCTTTATTAAGCTTTCGCTATTGTGGGTTGCATGAAAGGTGGGCTAGTTCATGGTCGGATTAGGCCTAATTTTTTAACACACCTTAGTGTGTTTTTTGTTTTGTGCATTTTTAAACGCTTTTCTAAATAAAAACATCTTTGAAAGCCTATTTGTTGACTCAAACATTTACATTATTTTAAATCAGAATCAATTTCAATATCTCTGGTCTTACGAGTTTTGTTTTTGTAGACATCTATGCAGATGCTAAAGAATGAAAGAATTTTGGATTATATGTATGGGGCTTAAAATCACACCACATTTAAGCTGGCGAAAATTACCATCCAGTCATTGCTTGTCTGCCTCAATTTGCTCTTTGAACTGTGTTCATACAAAGAAAACAAATTAATTAAGCTTATTAACCAAATTAAAAGTTTATCGCTGAAATAAGCCTCACAATATTTTTGTTATATAAAAAAAAGTGGCTTAGGATGTGGATATTATTTTTTAATACATTTATAAAGCAATCGTTTAGAAAAATTGATTACACAGTCTAATTATTTGTTAAATTAATTTCAAGTTTGAATAGAATTATGTATTCACGAAAATTAAAGTAAAATAGTAACATTTGTACTACATTGAAAACACCTCCTTCTTATGCTTAACAACGAGTTCAGTAAAATATTGTTATGCCAATCAATTAACATAATAGAACATTTATCGCTTTGAGGATACGAAAAATGTAAATCAACCAAAGAAAAAAAAATAAACATAAAAAAATCGGAAAAACAAATATTTCAGTTAGTAGTAATAGTATTGCAAATAGTAATCCACATTGTTATAAGATTATTAGTAGTGTCCGACCGAAACCAAAATTTTGGCCGAAACCGAAACCGAAACCGAATTTCGGCCATTTTTGTAATATTCGGCCGAAACCGAAACCGAAACTGAAAGTCTACATACAAATTTGTTTGTAAAAACATTTTATTTTTTTTTTAATTTTATTAAAAGCTTTCAAAAACAAAATAATTCAAACAGATAATAATAACGTATACATACGATAAATATTCTTTGAATATTAAAGTTCAACTTTAAAATAATAAATAAAGAGATAATTTTTAACACCACTTTAAGGAACTTTTTAGTATTTAGAGTTATTCGGTTTCGGTTTCGGCCATATTGATGCCGAATAGCCGAAACTGACTAAAAGGGCCGAAACTGGCCGAAACCGAAACCGAAACCGAATATTCGGTCGGACACTAATTATTAGTTTTATTTTCACTTTGCATTTAAAAAAAAATAGAATCTGGATTATTTTGAAGCGATATGAAAGCAGTTATAATTATCTAATAAATGTTTCATATATTTAAGAAAATATGTTAAGCTTGAAGATGTTAGCCGCATCTAAGCTTTTGATGTATTATAACAAGTTGATGTTGTTGTAGTTTTTTTGGTTGTTGATACTTGTTCGGTTAAGACTCACCTGATGAGCCATATTCAGCAAATGAAAAGTTACTAGTTACTTCAAGATATTTTATCTGCAACTGAGCGAATTTGCATACGCGTGAGTTTTGTTGTTTCTGGTTTGTTGTTGTTACATGTTCTTGGTAAACATTTCTAAATGCGACAAAACCGCAATCTAAATTTTCAAAGTTGTACTCAAGTTTGCTGAAATGTGGTTTATTTTTGATTTAATTTTTGACTGTTTTGTTTTATCTCAATGTTTGGTTCAAAAGAAACCAACTTGATTTCAATTCTGTTCAAATGAACATGACAACCAACAGTGATTTGTAGCGCACACACACAAACATGAATTTCTGTTCATTTACTTATACACTTACAAACCAACAAAGAGTTCAAAGAGTTAAATTAAAGTAAAACACATCAAATACCGTTCTGCTTAACAGTAAGTAGTGCTGTAGGTCCTGCACCACAGAGGAATGTTTGGTGATGACAATTGCAGGGACAGACAAAAAGTAGATAACAAGAACAATTTTGCAATTCTACGGTTAGTATTAGCATCAAAGCCATGGCAATACTTCTACATTTTAACTCAACTTTGCGGTGTAGTTAGAATAAATAGTAGAACAAGACAAAAAGCACTGAAATGCAGTGAAAGCAAAAACTTTTAAAACAACTTCCTTTTTTATTTACATGGATACAAGTGTGCGAACTTGTGAGTGTGATTAAAAAACATTATATATATTGTATTGTATATTGTATATTGTATATTGTATATTGTATATTGTATATTGTATATTGTATATTGTATATTGTATATTGTATATTGTATATTGTATATTGTATATTGTATATTGTATATTGTATATTGTATATTGTATATTGTATATTGTATATTGTATATTGTATATTGTATATTGTATATTGTATATTGTATATTGTATATTGTATATTGTATATTGTATATTGTATATTGTATATTGTATATTGTATATTGTATATTGTATATTGTATATTGTATATTGTATATTGTATATTGTATATTGTATATTGTATATTGTATATTGTATATTATATATTGTATATTGTATATTGTATATTGTATATTGTATATTGTATATTGTATATTGTATATTGTATATTGTATATTGTATATTGTATATTGTATATTGTATATTGTATATTGTATATTGTATATTGTATATTGTATATTGTATATTGTATATTGTATATTGTATATTGTATATTGTATATTGTATATTGTATATTGTATATTGTATATTGTATATTGTATATTGTATATTGTATATTGTATATTGTATATTGTATATTGTATATTGTATATTGTATATTGTATATTGTATATTGTATATTGTATATTGTATATTGTATATTGTATATTGTATATTGTATATTGTATATTGTATATTGTATATTGTATATTGTATATTGTATATTGTATATTGTATATTGTATATTGTATATTGTATATTGTATATTGTATATTGTATATTGTATATTGTATATTGTATATTGTATATTGTATATTGTATATTGTATATTGTATATTGTATATTGTATATTGTATATTGTATATTGTATATTGTATATTGTATATTGTATATTGTATATTGTATATTGTATATTGTATATTGTATATTGTATATTGTATATTGTATATTGTATATTGTATATTGTATATTGTATATTGTATATTGTATATTGTATATTGTATATTGTATATTGTATATTGTATATTGTATATTGTATATTGTATATTGTATATTGTATATTGTATATTGTATATTGTATATTGTATATTGTATATTGTATATTGTATATTGTATATTGTATATTGTATATTGTATATTGTATATTGTATATTGTATATTGTATATTGTATATTGTATATTGTATATTGTATATTGTATATTGTATATTGTATATTGTATATTGTATATTGTATATTGTATATTGTATATTGTATATTGTATATTGTATATTGTATATTGTATATTGTATATTGTATATTGTATATTGTATATTGTATATTGTATATTGTATATTGTATATTGTATATTGTATATTGTATATTGTATATTGTATATTGTATATTGTATATTGTATATTGTATATTGTATATTGTATATTGTATATTGTATATTGTATATTGTATATTGTATATTGTATATTGTATATTGTATATTGTATATTGTATATTGTATATTGTATATTGTATATTGTATATTGTATATTGTATATTGTATATTGTATATTGTATATTGTATATTGTATATTGTATATTGTATATTGTATATTGTATATTGTATATTGTATATTGTATATTGTATATTGTATATTGTATATTGTATATTGTATATTGTATATTGTATATTGTATATTGTATATTGTATATTGTATATTGTATATTGTATATTGTATATTGTATATTGTATATTGTATATTGTATATTGTATATTGTATATTGTATATTGTATATTGTATATTGTATATTGTATATTGTATATTGTATATTGTATATTGTATATTGTATATTGTATATTGTATATTGTATATTGTATATTGTATATTGTATATTGTATATTGTATATTGTATATTGTATATTGTATATTGTATATTGTATATTGTATATTGTATATTGTATATTGTATATTGTATATTGTATATTGTATATTGTATATTGTATATTGTATATTGTATATTGTATATTGTATATTGTATATTGTATATTGTATATTGTATATTGTATATTGTATATTGTATATTGTATATTGTATATTGTATATTGTATATTGTATATTGTATATTGTATATTGTATATTGTATATTGTATATTGTATATTGTATATTGTATATTGTATATTGTATATTGTATATTGTATATTGTATATTGTATATTGTATATTGTATATTGTATATTGTATATTGTATATTGTATATTGTATATTGTATATTGTATATTGTATATTGTATATTGTATATTGTATATTGTATATTGTATATTGTATATTGTATATTGTATATTGTATATTGTATATTGTATATTGTATATTGTATATTGTATATTGTATATTGTATATTGTATATTGTATATTGTATATTGTATATTGTATATTGTATATTGTATATTGTATATTGTATATTGTATATTGTATATTGTATATTGTATATTGTATATTGTATATTGTATATTGTATATTGTATATTGTATATTGTATATTGTATATTGTATATTGTATATTGTATATTGTATATTGTATATTGTATATTGTATATTGTATATTGTATATTGTATATTGTATATTGTATATTGTATATTGTATATTGTATATTGTATATTGTATATTGTATATTGTATATTGTATATTGTATATTGTATATTGTATATTGTATATTGTATATTGTATATTGTATATTGTATATTGTATATTGTATATTGTATATTGTATATTGTATATTGTATATTGTATATTGTATATTGTATATTGTATATTGTATATTGTATATTGTATATTGTATATTGTATATTGTATATTGTATATTGTATATTGTATATTGTATATTGTATATTGTATATTGTATATTGTATATTGTATATTGTATATTGTATATTGTATATTGTATATTGTATATTGTATATTGTATATTGTATATTGTATATTGTATATTGTATATTGTATATTGTATATTGTATATTGTATATTGTATATTGTATATTGTATATTGTATATTGTATATTGTATATTGTATATTGTATATTGTATATTGTATATTGTATATTGTATATTGTATATTGTATATTGTATATTGTATATTGTATATTGTATATTGTATATTGTATATTATACTGTGAGTGATTCCTTGGGATAAAATCAAATAAATATGGTTTGGGTGGTGGTGTTCGCAAATACCTCTTATAAAGAAAACACACAAAAAAAGTGGCATTACGTTTTAATTTATATTTTTCTACCTTAACTATAAAATAAAATTAAATATCCTTTCAGCTATAAGCGTTAAGTTTTGTCATTAAGTCACAAATATTGGTTTGTTTTAAAGTTCAACTTTGTTTGTTTTGTACTTGAACAATTTTTTAAACAACCGGCGCACCTTGTTTTTTTTCTCAGAGCAGCTATTATGCATAAAAAATTTTTCTGATCTTATCGATTCTGAAGATATATCGTGAACGTATTGAAAATTGTTTAAGGAAAAAACTTCAAGCAGCAATCCTCCCAATGCTACCGTCAAGCACTTCATAACAACTCGAAAAATAAAGCAATTTAAATCATTTGCAGCAATTTGCAGAAACTTTATGAGTATTAAGAACATAACAGAGAGAAAGTGGCGTATGCGTTAACATATGTGAACTCTTGGAATTATATTTAGGAGCAGGAATTAAACATTTTCATTTGTAAAACAGGCTACACGGTTAAAAATTTTGGACTAGTTTTTAATCCAAACTTTGGTTTAAAGCAATTTTTAATCCTAAAAGTACTATTTTTTATTCCATATTTTAGTTTAATTTTTTTAATCCGAAAAAGTTTAAGTTTAAGACTATTTTTGAATTACAATAGCTGAATTACAATGCAACAGTCGCAGTGGCAGCAGCTGTGTGAGTGGCAGCGGCAGTGATCAGCTGTTTCGTATTTTACTGCCTGCAAATTACAATTTAGCAGTGGCAGCGTCAGCATCAAAGGCAGTGAATGTGGAATTTTTCTTAGTAGTTTAGTTATTTGCATTTTGGCAGTGAATTTAGAAATAGGGCTAACCTCGGCAGTACTGCTTACTGTCACTGCTGCTATGTTAGTTTCACCATTGAACAACAGTATTCCTAAAATATCAGCTTATCAATGCCACTGCCACTGACGCTACCAGTGCCGCATTGTAATTCAGGTATAAGATTGAAAACTACTAATACTATTTATGCTAAATATAATTCTGACAGCATCATAGATTTATTTGTAATGAAAAAAATTGTTTATTTAAATCTGAACCAATATATTATTATATACATTATTATAGTAAGCAATGTTTAAACCTTTTTGGATTAAATAGTAATCCTTTTCGGATAGCAATATTTTAAACTTTTTTGGACTAAAATCTAATCCTTTTTGGATTATAATATTTTAAACTTTCTGTGAATTAACAATTATTCCTTTTTGTATTAAGAAATTTTAAACTTTTTGCGGATTAAAAATAAATCCTTTTTGGATTAAAAAATTTAAAACTTTTCATTGGATTAAAAAATAATCTTTCTTTGGTCGTGTCCTATATGTAATCCAAAAAAGTTTAAAATTTATTCCAAGATTTTTAACCGTGTAGAAACATTGCATATCGATTGTTTTGTCTAAAATCTAGGATTTCTCGCCGAAATTCGACAATTTAGATGGATTCCACCGTATCAGAAATAGTTTCCATTAAAGCAGCACTAACAGCCAGCTTCCAGCTAAACTGGTCAGCATAGTTCAGGTTCTGTCTTTCTTAATGTGTCTGCTCAGTTTGTTGTTGGCAGCTTAAAATTTTCATATGTAACGTACACATACATTAACACACACGAATATGCCGACAACTATAGGCAACGGATACTTCAACAGAAGTCAAAACATGGCTTATATTTTGGCGCATCCTGCTGCAGTGGCAGCAGAGCGATGACTTTGATAATGTCGAGAAGAAGGCGTTGAATGCTAACACATACGTCCCCATGGAAACTTCTTATTGCTTCTATAGTTTGCAGTCCCTGGATGGTAGTAGTGTGTAACAGCTGCAACTTTAATAGCTTCAGGCTGTCTCTTTCATTTGGGACATTTGCAGGCGATTCTAGCGGGCAGGCGATTAAGTCGAAGTCTATCTATTTGTCCTTCCTTCCTTCCTTCCTAACTTCCTTCCTTTCGTCCATTTCCATCCTTTTTTGCTTTGCTTACTCGTTTTGCTTCGTTTCATTCATTTGAAGATGATCCTTGCTGCATGCAATCGTACACAAAACTGCACATGAACTAGTAGTCATCATTGCCGTCCATCAGAATTAAGTTAAGAGTTCAGAGCTTGGTTCCTTTTGTTTTCTTCATTTGTTCCACTTCGTTCGTTTATCGAATGTTATCAGCTGCAACATCACAACGAAACGAATAATGAATGAATGAATGTAGAAATGATTAAATGCATGCATGAATTATATAAAACAGAATTTGTAATACATGCCCTTCAAGCCGGCCATCCCAGCGACAGCAGTCGGACAGGCAAAGATGGCCTTAAATTTTCTAATTTTTATCAGACAAATAACAGACATAGCGTTCTCATACATTCCAGTCATTGTCAGTCAGTTCGACACACAATTTCCGTAGCATATCCGTTTGGAATTTGAACTAATTTACAATGCATAGCATTAACTTAGTCAAGTGATGCTTCTATTGGGTAGCTTGGCTTGAAATATGGCTTAATTTAATTGTTCGTAGCAGTAGGCAAAACGAGTTTATAAGATATGAATATGCCATGTGAGTTTCATGGAATTTTTTTAACTTTTTCGAAGAATAGTTGTCGAATAGGCAAATAAGGTTTCTCTCAATTTATTGATGCGCATTTTTTTCAACTAGATTTTCATGACTTCTATCATGATAGAATCATTTTACCAGATAAGAGCCCGAACAGAACCAAAGCGACTGACGGCTGGCGGTCCTCTCTCGGCGAATTGAGCTGAAACACGTCTACAACAAGAGCGGCTGGCGGTTGTCGAAACAGAGTTGCTTTTTGTCACGGTAGTGGTACAATTGACAGATAGGGGTGCAACAGACGGACAACATGATTAGAATATATGAAAAAATTTTGACTTATTCAATTAAGTGTTCATCAAAATCCATTATGAAGACAATTATTTTGTATATTATTGCGAATTCACATAAATATAACACAGACACAAAAAACAAAACGTCAGAATATACTAAAAACTAAAAAAATTACATTAAACATAGCCAATTCTTAGCAAAAGTATGGCAACATTTATGTTACTCAGAGAGAGGACCGCCATCCGCCATAGCAAAAATAGAATAGATTCTATTCTGGCGTTTTTCCGTCGCGGATTCGCCCAGCGAATTCGTTTTTGCCGAGTGCATACATTTTAATGTATTCTGCTGAACGGCGAATCCGCCAGCCGTCATCCGCTTTGGTTCTGTTCGGGCTCTAATGTTGACAAATGTTGATTCTCTCAGCTACAAGTAAACGAACTCTTGTCAAAAGCAGCTGTTCGTTGTTATATGCGTTGGCCACATTCAGCTGTGCAACTGTTGTGACAGAAATACATCGGGGAGCGCTATTATCGGTATTGAAGTTTCAGAAAATTTGTCAAGTTTATGAAATATCAAGCTTTGTATCAAATACGAATGGAAATTTTACAGACAAACTAAAAATTTTCTATTTTTAAATGCATTTTAATGCGCAACTTCATATTTATGTGCATCAAGTTTTGACTTAGCAATTGGCAACTGTTGGGTACGCTGAATGTGACCAGTGAAAATTAATTGTATGCTATGACGGATTGTGAGCGCTCTCTTTCTTGTTATATGTTTTGACAAAAGTCCGTTTCCAACAGAAACGTCAATACTACCTTGGAGTAATTATATCATGGACTTCTAAAATGAGCATTGCCTTGATAATTTAATCATGAACTTCTATATTTCCCAGCAAGCATTCTGAGTCATTTCTTACTCGTTTATGACTCGTAATGATGAGTCTGAGAGCTCAAAATTAGCTCAGTTAAAACAACATATGTGCATAAGAGCGTATCACGAAAAAAAGTTCAGCGGTCACCTTCGAATCTAATGTATTTTTTCAAACAAATTTTTTATTTGTGATCGACCGTAAAGTTCGCCCATTTACACATGTTTTTATATCTTGGGCATTTACAGTTGGATCTCAAAGTATGATATATCAATGTTTTTGAATCAAAAAGACTATTTTTTATGATTGAAGGCCATTGACCTTTAATGCCCAGTTCTAATTTTAACTATCATATTTCTGTTTCTACTACACTAATGTAGTACATTTTTTTATGCATTCATGCTCATGAGAAAACCATCGGTGGTATGATCTCGAACTAACGGGAATCAGGACAAAATGTCATAAATTACTCAAAATAAGTCAACAAATATTATAAATTTACTTGTTTTATTTCGTTTTATTTATAATTTAAGATAGCGGATAGGTGAAATTTTTTTTATATTTTTAACTAGGAAAAAACGGGTTGACACATCGAGGCTGCTATGACAGCTTAAGTCTTTCAATTGGCTCAAAAAGTGAACTTTATCACAAGTAGTTTCCGAAGAAGAATATTTGTGAAGATGAAGAACAAATTACACTGAACCAAAAATGTAGGTTAAGTTGGGGTAGACTTGCAACTTCTTTTTCAAAGTGTTATTGCTCCAAAAATGGATGACCGATTCTAAATTTGTTAAATTTCCTCTAAGCGTAGATTATTTAACTTTCAAACCTTAATAGGATATTGTATTATTATAGTCGTAACATATATTTTTTAAACATTTTCTAAACAAAGTCGTTTTGTCAAGCGTGCACCTACCACGGGGTACCCGTTTAGGGCTCTCCGCAAACAAGTCAAGTGAGTGATTACAGCGAAGTCAAGCAAGACACATAAGTGCAAGTCAAACAATCCACAAGACATTGTTGCTCTGAGACATCCTTGGCAGAGAACACACTGCAGTCAATGCAATAAAAACATGTGCACAAAACTAAATGGCAATAGATTAAATGGATCATCTGAAAGTTTGAAATATATTTACTTTCGTTGCTGGTTTAAGCCAAACTAGAATACATCCGTCAGTTTGGTCCGATTGATTTCAAAATTTAGTTAAATATTCTTGAGATGTTATACATTTAAAAAAATATTCAGACTTTACCCCGTCCATAACAGCTTGCAATTATAGAGATTTTCGTTTAAAGTTAAAATAGAATCAAAACACAAAATATCTTCCGAAAAAAACTAAAATTTAATTCTGAAATGTTCGCTTTAATTATGAATGCATATTTTTTTAACTAAATATTTAAAAAAAAACTCAAAATTAATTCTCAAAATGAAGAAAATAGAGTTTATGTTGAATAAAACCAAAAATCTTGGCGTTTGCATACAACTAAATTAACTCATTGCATAGAAGTTAAGAAATAAAATAGTCAAAAAACGCTTTAAATTGTTAATTTTCAGCAAGGTTGAAGTTTTTGACTTCGTTCAGGTAACATTCCATACCTATATTTTTTCCATGTGGAATTAGAAATATTTTTGCTTGTTGACAATAAGACAATTTCTATTGATACTATCATTGTCTTATTCATTCATTTCTACTATCTGTACTCAGGATATTCAGCCATACGGTCTAGCATCACTATTATATTGTTTTGTCATTCTGTTCTGAGCTACATTTCAAATTTCAAAATTCTAGCTCATCAGAAAATTGGTTATAAAAGGATCCCAAGATTTGTAAGGGACATACATAGACACAGAAATACAATAAATAAAGCTAACTAGTAAACCTGTTGCCCGAATACGAGCAATTCAATAAAAATTAAATGTTAGCAACATGATAGACGTTTAATTTATGATGTTCTATTCAAGCAGCTTTTTCCTCAATAACGATATATTCAGTCTCAATAATGATATAAAAGAAATCATCTGAATGCTTAAAACTTATGATCTGACACTAAAATTTTAAATGTAACTGTCAAAATACGAAGACGGACTAACACTAATATAACTTCCGAGATAAAGATTATTACTATTCAACAACATCGCTGTTTAACTTTTCAAGCTATAAAACATAACTTATTTAAATAAAAACGAATTCTACAACACCTACAACATCAATTTATAACATATTCCGGTTAAAATTTGACTGAGTTGTTTGCTCGGAAAGTGGAACTTTTGATTTTGGAACTGCATTTTTCGGACAATTGACATTCGAGGAATGCATAAAAGATAATTTTGGTTAAAAATTTTTAGTTTTGAAAAAAATTAAAATTCGATCAATTTATAAGCTCTTCTTAAACTACATTTCAAATCGATTAAATAGCTGATTTTTGCACAAAAATTGTATTTCTGTTTTAAAAGGTTGGGAACCCCCTGAAGCGAAATCACAATTTTTAAAAGTGGTTTGCACATCTACAGCCTAAACCTGATTAAATGACATCTGAATCGATAAAATCGGTCAATTGGTCTGGGAGGAGTTGAAGTCACAAAAAAAACCTTAGCCTATTTATTATATAGATGTTTCTTCTTTTAACCCTACGGTCCATAACCGGATACCCGGGTACTTTTTTGAACTTTTAAAGAGCTGCTGTTCCTTTATTATTGAAGATATCAACATGAAACTCCAGATCATCAGAGATTTTGGCTAAACTTAGAGACTAGAAAAAAGTTTATCAAATTTTGTTAAATATATTAACTTATAAATGAGTTTAATGTTTTTGCATACAGGGGTCCATGACCAGGGTACCGGGGTACCTTAGTGCAAATTACCTAAAATTTCAAAGAAAAAAACCTTTGTTTTATTATACCCTAACGCAAACGTTTGTAACGCATAGAACGAAGTGAGTGCGGTATAGAAAAGTATATATATTCTTGATCAGCGTCACTTCGTGTGTCGAGCTATACATGTCCGTCCGTCCGTCCGTCTGTGTGTTGTCCGTAAACACAGGATAAGAAGAAGGAGTTGAGATAATTGAATGAAACTTGGTACACATGATCACATAGACCCAAGGATCTGCACTGTTCAATATTTTTGGAATCCGCCCACGAACACGCCTACCTCCTATACAACGCAAAAATTGAAACTGCATATCTCAGCTCATACTAAGCCAACGACAACAAAATTTGGTATGTATGAGTTTTGTGAAAAAATGGAGCTCATCCGCTCACGGACACGCCTACCTCCCATACAACGCAAAAATTTAAAACTGGATATACAAGCTAATAATTAACCGACAACAATAAAATTTGGTGGGTAAGTGTTTTATACAAAAGATGTTTTCGAAAAATGGGTGTCATCCGCTCACGGACACGCCCACCTCCCGTACAACCCAAAAATTTAAAAACGGAATAAATAAGCCTCTGTTTAATATTCAGAGATAAAATTTGGCAGGTATTTTTTTTATGACACACCAAATATGGTGTGTCATAAATACGTCATCTACTCACGGACACGCCTACCTCCCATACAAACCAAAAAGTTTAAAACTCAATAATTAAGGTTATGTTTGTCATAGAGAGATGAAATTTGGTATGTATGTATTTTATTCCAAAACTAAGGTGTGATAAAAAATTGGGAGTTATCCGTCCATGAACACGCCAACCTCCCATAGTGAAAGCGCAATTAAAGCATAAACTGTGAGCTCCAGGAATACAATTTGGTATGTGTAAATTTTTCATCAATATTTATATGTAATTGCAATTACATATTTACGGCGTGTTCTTGTTTTATATTTATTTATTTGATTGAATGGTAAATTGTTGTCATATCGGTATTTAGTTCGTTTGAATACGACCCGTCGTATGACGGGCTTCTATACTATAATATATTAAATTAATATTATTATCATTTGACACAGCAAAACTAGAGCAAAAAATTTAAAATTTGTACGGAACAATAAAAATGTGGCGTGTGCCTATTTCTCAAACAACCCTCATTTAATAGACTTAAAAGCGACGCTCTGCTAAGAAGACTGTAGACGATTAATTCTTTCGTTTGTTCTAGCTTCTAGATGAGGGTTCACCAGCGCCCATTATAATTGTTTGCAGGGAATTAATTCCGCGAAAAAGTGAAAATCATGACAAAGCGATTTAAAATTAAAATGAACTTTATTAAGAGGTTGCCTGAGAGGATTGCGAATTTGCAAACACGCCAACTCACACACATACATAGACACACACGCACACCAACACACAAGGAAATCCACGCTCTTGCGAACAACCAACAATGGCTCCAAATATGCACAGAGAAACGCATACAATTGTACAGCATAGCAAACAAAAAAATGCAGACAATGGAATAAAAAAACACTACAAAAAAAAAAAAAAAAAATAAAAAAAAAAATTAAAATAAAAACTGTACAAAATAATGATGGGCAACTGGACCGAATCGGAACGGAGCAGTCCGTTGCAGCAGCAGCAACAGCGACTGAACGCAGCAGCAACTATTTACTTTTAATTAATTAAGTTACAACAATACATGCTGCAACAACAACAGCAATAAAAACGACAACATGAAGGCGCGAAAAAGAATTGCGAGAAACGAAAAAAAAAAAAAAAAATAAAACAAAATATGTATGTAGTTGGGCGCCATTGTGGCGGATGCGGCCATAGCGTGGCTGCAGCGCTTGCCTGGCAATTAAGCAGCGTTGCACTGCAAGGCGAGACGAGGCAAGACGAATGTGTTGACAATGAGTTCGTCCTGATTCCTGTGCCTTTGGAAGGATGAGCGAATAATGCTGAGCAAATCTTTGCAATTGTTAAAATTTCATAATTTCTGCGTTAATTTGCGCCAAATGTACACAGCAAAAAAAAAAAAACAAAAAACAACGAAACAAAAATTAAAAATATTGCAAGTTGATAAAATAAAGAGAATTTTTACTTCGTACTCTAGAGACAAGCGGAACTCGCTACAGCAGACCAATGTACAAGCGGAAGTGAGAGTGAAGAGACAGAGACCACTACCAGGAGGATGCGAGTTAACGTAATGGCAACAATGACTGCAAATCAGAAATTAAGTTTTTAATGTTGAGTTATTTGCACTTTGATTGCGGCAAAAATTGCACTGAATGTGTATGTGTGTGTCAGCTTGCTTTGCTTGTGTGTGTGTGTCTGTGTGTGTGTGTACCTAGCAGTACAATTAAAACAGCTTATAACGATATAACAAAGAAAAAAAAAATAAACTCCAAAAACATCACTTCTACCAAGTGCTGTCCTACGTTAGATTTCTTGTCGTTTTCGTTAAGCACTTGAAGAACTTTATAATTGAATCAAATTTACAGTCGCTATCGCTGTCTTGCTCTGCTTAATTTATTTATTTTTTTTTTATTGTTTTTTTATTTTTTCAGTGCTTTGTTATTCTTATAAGTCGTTTTGCAAAACTTTATCCTTACCGAATGCTGAATGCCGTCAGTTAAACTTTATTCAAGAACTGCTGAATAATTTCAACAAATCAACTCCAAGATTTGTTAATTTTTCGCTGACTTAGTTTATTACGTA